>SDVV010006308.1:0-11912 GCA_016164225.1 Gammarus roeselii
AGCACACTTCAGGTTAGCATGGTTACACGAGATTGATAGCACACTTCAGGTTAGCATGGTCACACGAGATTGAGAGCACACTTCAGGTTAGCATGGTTACACGAGATTGAGAGCACACTTCAGGTTAGCATGGTCACACGAGAATGATAGCATACTTCAGGTTAGCATGGTCAC
The DNA here is from genome assembly GCA_016164225.1 of Gammarus roeselii. NCBI lineage: Eukaryota > Metazoa > Arthropoda > Malacostraca > Amphipoda > Gammaridae > Gammarus > Gammarus roeselii. The sequence continues at coordinate 175 of SDVV010006308.1, forward strand.
ACGAGATTGACAGCGCACTTCAGGTTAGCATGGTCACACGAGATTGACAGCACACTTCAGGTTAGCATGGTCAGACGAGATTAACATCACAATTCAGGTTCGCATGGCCACACGAAATTGACATCGCACTTCAGGTTAGCATGGTCAAACGAGATTGACATCATACTTCAGGTTAGCATGGTCACACGAGATTGACAGCACACTTCAGGTTAGCATGATCACACGAGATTGACAGCACACTTCAGGTTAGCATGAACAAACGAGATTGACAGCACACTTCAGGTTAGCATGGCTACACGAGATTGACAACACACTTCAGGTTAGCATGATCACACGAGATGACAGCACACTTCGGACTAGCATGGTCACAAGAGATTTACAGCACACTGCAAATTAGCATGGTCACACGAGATTGACAGCACACTCCAGGTTAGCATGGTCACACGAGATTGACAGCACACTTCAGGTTAGCATGGTCACACGAGATTAGCAGCACACTTCAGGTTAGCATGGTTACGAGATTGACACTATAACAAACCAAACTAACCTAAATCAGCCGATGATCTAGAATGGTCCAACCAATTAAGAGGCTGAGCAAGTGTGACGCGGGAAGTCTTTGCCAGTGCGCTCGTCAGGAATGAGAACGGTCACTTGTCAGCGTGCACTCTGAACAGTAGCTGGCGGTATGCTACGTGTCTCGGTGTTCACTGCGGTGATTTCGAGAAAAAAACTCACTGCAAACTTTGCGTAAATTGACTTTCATTTCACATGATGATGTCCCAAAAACTTCGCTTTGAGTTTCAGATTGCAAATTAGCTTGTAGAACACATGAAACACAGGTTGTTCCTCAGTGCCAACTAATCATATTGTGACCTTGTAAAAAATCATGTTATATGGAATATGTGAAACAAATTAGATCCACTTAATATAACGGGAGTAGCTTAACCCTCCACTCAAATATTCGCAGGAAATTTTACGGCAAACAATATGCTTTTCTGATCATAAAGAAATTTAGGCGGGATTTATTTGAATGTTTTAAGATACGATTTATTGAATATTATTCCGAAATTTACGACTTTACCTCTGGCTCAGAGATATTCATTTCAAACAAATAGGGAGATATATTTTTTTATCAATCTTAGCTCTCACGATATTTACAGACATGCATTCACAGTGGTCTTACTACAGATACGCTGCCAATTCTGTTTCGGAAAAAATTGACACCCCATAGTATAAATTGTCACAACAGTTCAATATATTTTGAAATTGCCCGAATCAGAAAATAACAATCTATCTCCATGCATAAAAACAATGAAATCTTATTATTCTAGGTCAAGCAATGAAAAGTATCGGCCATACAAATACTGTGATCGGTATTGCTTACTGCGTCAATACTGTATACGAAGCCCATCACAGGTAGATGACATCCAATAGTAACTTGTATGTAGGTAGCTACCAATGACCACTGTAGGTAGTTAGCTATCAATGGCCACCATAGGTAAGGAGTCACCAATGACCACCATGGGCAGGTACTACCAATGACCACCTGTGCGGGTGCCGCCAGTGACCTCCATTGGTAGGTACCCACCAATGACCACGATGGGTAGGTAGCTATTAATTAGCAACATATGTAGGGAGCCGGGGTACAAGTTTCTGCGATCAATTAAAACTTACGATTTCATTGCGGCGGCCGATGCATGGAACGGGAGTTAAGTCTCATGGAAAAACATTGAACAAAGTTTAAATTTTTATTCAGCTGCAACTCATAGCACAATATACTTTACTCTACTTCACATTAGATTATTTATTAATTTCAAAACAAAATCAATCATGATTAACCAAAAATAACTTCATGGTCGAGTTACGAAGGTTGAAACGAGAACCATCTTGGGCAAAATAGATATCCAGTCACATGGTATTTTTATGATGCTTTGTGTTATGTACGAACAAATTTTTCGAATTTTCCCTAGTTTCACAAGTCACAGGCTACCTCTAAAGATTACAAAAAGTCTCACTGCTGATCTAGTCAGCCAATCGTAACGTCACGCAGAGTATTGAACATTGACAGAAATATAAACAAATCGCCTGCTACAAAATGCACATTTAGATTTGTCGACAAATATTAGGTCATTGTGGTATTCCACAAAAGATTTTAAACGGTGCATTTTATACGACGATAACAAAAATTATACAGGTAAATGACGATAAAAAATAAACGGAAAAGCGATCAAATATTTTTTCATTTTCATTTGTTAGAAATTAAAATTAGAAAGAGAACCTTCAACGTAGCATTCTATAAGACCTTTCAAATGATTTATTGCATGCCATGGTAACCGAAAAACTGTTCTTTGAGAAACGACTCTTTCCTAAAAAATGTTAGAAAGCAAATGCGTACATTTGTAGGGCTCTAAGGCGATTTGAAATTATTTGTTGTATGTCATGATTACTTCATTGCTTCAGAATACTCCGAGATTACTTTTCTTCCCAAATACATTCGAATGGTAAGTGACCCTTGTAATTTCGAGGAAAAAAACTACGGCTAAATGCCTATTAGTCGGCCGTCGCAACAGAGGCCATTGCTGTTCAGCTGTAGAAAATATTCTGTCCAGTGAGTTAGCACTTTAAATGATTACCAATGTTCAACCGAAGCTCCCTTATAGGAGGAATGGTATAGAAAGAATAAATAAGTATATTTGTATGTCAGATATCACATTTTCTGAGTAATATTGATCGACGCAGCGAAGTGAATATTGACTGGATGACTTTTATAAAACAATCACGAAGGCGGTTTCAATATAAATTTCTTTCGGTGCATTAATCTTTAAAAATTTAAAAAATATGTTCCTTAATGATGCATTCGTTACTTAACATATGCTTGCACTAATCAATTTACCAGATACCAGTCCCGGAACCTTGTCTTTAACGGATAGCGTTTAGTTTTAACCATTTCCATAAGAATTATTATTGATTGCATCTTTCGTAAACCAAGACACGTTGATATCGGTGATTACTTCCTTTGGAAATGAATACAATATAGTGTTCTAACATTTTCAAGTAGCAAGGTCCGTATCAGATAGAGGTTCCAGCCCAACTGATGGATTTAATTGACAAGTTAATTGCAGTGACATTCCTACCGTGTTTCCTAATTAAAATTCGTTATGATTAGCTTTTATAATTAATTTCAAATCTGTAGAAGGTATCGAGTACAACAAAAGACTTGGTACTACAGCGCAGCGAGATGGAAATGTGACACTCATCCAAACCTGTACGTCAGCTGTTTTTTAGTCAGTTGGGCATGCAAGGGTTGAGATAAGTGTATTACATGGAAACAAATTTATGGTCTCAATATTTATCTTAATATTAAAAATCTTGATCACAGAGCAAAGTTTTACCTCTGTAATGCACGGTATAACGCAATTTCTTTTTGTGATGGAAAATAAGCCGATATGTTCAAAACTCGCTGTATTCAATTTCCGTACAAAACGTTCGTGAACGCACCTCATTTGATGTTGGTGGATGAACTGGGGAGGTGGGAGACGCCTGCCGGTGTAGCGGGGAAAGGGGGGAACAGGCGAATTGAAGGGCCAAATTGAAAAGCTCATCTCTAACCGATCAACACACATTGAAGTTGGGTTCTAATACATTTGGACGTGTAAACTTATTGTTATTTATTTCATAAACGCTGTAGCTTAGTAGAAGTAGTAATTTGATTTTGTTTTCCGCAGGAGTTTTCCGCGGGAGTGCCCCCGTAGGGCAATTGAAGAGTGGCAGAGTAGGTTCAGCGTGTATCACGAGTAGTTTCAATGTAGATTCAGAGTAGGTTCAACGTAGATTCGAAGTAGGTTCAACGTAGATTCAGGGTAGGTTGAACGTAAATTCAGAGTAGGTTCAACGTAGATACCGCATATGTAATAGTAGATATCGAATAGATTCAACGTAGATTCAGAGTAGGTTTAACGTGGATTCAGAGTAGGTTTAACGTAAATTCAGAGTTGTTTTAACGTAGATTCAGAGTAGGTTTAACGTAGATTTAGAGTAGGTTTAACGTAGATTCAGAGTAGGTTTAACGTAGATTCGGAATAGGTTTAACGTAGATTCAGAGTAGGTCCAATGCAGATTCTGAGTAGGTCCAACGTAGATTCAGAGCAGGCACAACGTAGTAGTAGTTTGATTTTGTTCTCCGCCGGAGTCCCAACGCGAAGTTAATGCGGACTCCCCCGTAGGGCAATTGCAGTGGCAGAGTAGGTGCAGCGTAGATTACGAGTAGGTTCAACGTAGATTCAGAGTTGGTTCCACGTAGATTTTGAGAAGGTTCAACGTAGATACCGAATAGGTAGAAGTAGATACCGAATAGGTTTAACGTAGATACAGAGTAGATTTAAAGTAGATTCAGAGTAGATTTATCGTAGATCCAGTCTAGATTTAACGTGGATTCAGAGTAGGTTCAACGTAAATTCAGAGTAGGTTTAACGTAAATTCAGAGTAGGTTTAACGTAGATTCAGAGTTGGTTTAGCGTAGATTCGGATTAGGTTAAACGTAGATTCAGAGTAGGTTTAACGTAGATTCAGAGTAGGTTTAACGTAGATTCACAATAGGTTAACCGTAGATTCAGAGTAAGTTTAACGTAGATTCGGAGTAGGTTAAACGTAGATTCAGAGTAGGTTTAACGTAGATACAGAGTAGGTTTAACGTAGATACAGAGTTGGTTCAACGTAAATACAGAGTAGGTTTTGTGTTGATACCGAGTAGGTTTAACGTAGATTTGGGAGGAGGGAGCAAAGGTTCCAGGATTCAGAGGGGCCTCAAGTGGGTCCTACAGTTTCTCAAGAGGGTCCCGAAGGGTTTCAAGGGAATCCCAAAGGGCCTTAGAAGGGTCCAAGTGGGTCACCCCAAATCCTCCTGCTCCTCCAAGTCCCCTGGGTTCCCAAAACCTCGAGTCCCCCCGGGTCCCGCGATTACCCCCCTTCCCTGGGTCACGTCGTCTCAACCAGTCTCGATATATATATATAATAAAAATCAATGTATAATATATCATGAAAAAATAGCAGAAACAAATAGAGCATATGACAGAAGAAATAATAAAATACGAAAATAAAGTGTTAATGATCAATAAAATTAATAATCGACAACGAGATGACAAGCGGCTTCTGGGTCTGGTGTCCCCCTTCCCCCCCCCTCCCCCAAATAACTGGTGTGATAATAAGTATAGCTTACAATCAGAACATTTCACAAACACGCATAGAAAACACTTTAAAATACCTTATAGAACGAGAACAGATTATAATTATTTTGTAAATCGAGTCCCTTGCCCCTTCCCCCCTCCTCCCAGAGCGAGTGTTCCTCGTCCTATCCAAATTACTTGCTTGCCTCATTCAGTTGAACACACCGCGCTAATCTTGCGAATAGAATCCTCCTACAACGTTTCCACTGACATTATACTGTAATTTTCTCGAAGGGTCATCACCATATCTGTTGTAACATATAACAATTAACATACAACAAATAATCAGTAAAAGTTTTAAAAAGTAACATTGAAAATTCGAGATTTTCATTTAATAGGGTGTCCAGTTAGATTGAAGGTGTTGTCATTATGAAATGAATTTTAAAATGATGTGGCTGTTTCATAGAGGAGGATCTGTGTGGAACTGAAATGTACTATAGGTTGTTCTCTACCGATCAGCCAACTCCGTCAGCCAACTTAGATAAAATTTGGAAATGGCCACCACGCCTGAAGCCATCTTCGTTCCAATCTTGCTCTAATTTGCAGTATACAAACAAATTCGAAAATCAAACAGGATGATTGCTTTCATGTTCTGAACTGTAAATGAGTAATAAGTGGTGCAGACCTACCTACAGTGTACTTAATACCCCTGCGGTCTCAACGCTGCTGAACTCGCATGTAGCTAAATAAAGTTTTGACAAAAACTCATTCACGTGTAACGCGGTAGTAATAATTACAAAGAATAACGCGTCATTATCAATCAGCAGTGAAAAGTTCTTTAAAAGTGAAGTTTAATCGGTTGCTATGCATTCCTGCATCAGATGCTGATGAAAATATACGACTATGTGACGATTTACTGCCGTGACTAGAAGAAATATTTTCAAAATTGAATCCTTCTGCAATCTCAGAGCTGAAAAGCAGAGAGAGTGAAGAGCGGGTGGTCAGAGGATAAGTGTTCATGAGAATAATCTATAAGTCTAAAAAAATATCCAAACTGCGCTGATCTTGGCACCAGCGGGCAGCAGAGCATCTAGCACTCTGTATTGATGTGCAAGACACGGACACTGCATCGGCCATCATATTCATTCAGAATAGTTTCAGCTCTTTCAAATTTCCTAATCAACTCTCCAACTCGGGCAGGACGCAATGGTCTAACGCGTAACCAGTGAGTTGGGGTGGATGGATGATTATCCATTTCAAAGATCATCAACACTTTATTTTTGTATTTTATAAATTCTTATTTCGTGGGCTCTATTATTTATCTGTTCCATTTTTACGTGGTGATCAATTCTGGATTAGGTATACAATTATGTATCGTTCGACGCCCGCAGGGGCCCTAGGTGGACTCTGCGGTGTGTTAGTCTAGTAAAAACCTACGGAGGGAGAATTTGTGCTCTTCCGGCGCCTAATAAATGTCCGAGCACAGTTAGGCGTTTCGATGGCTAAATGATGAAATAATGTTGATGGTGCTCTTAGAGAGTGAAAATCTTGAATGACACTGTGCGTGGAGAAGACGAGGCGAGTCGAGGCAGGTTGAAGTGACTGGAGACGAGTTGACTGGCGAGGCGACGAATCGAGACGAACCGAGGCTGGTTGAGACCAGGTGACCCGGAATAGGACGTACTCGAGGGACCTGCGGGACTTGAGGGACCCGGGGGTTTCGGAACCCGGGGGAATTGGAGGACCAGGAGTATTTGGGGGGGGCCCACTTGGACCCTTCCGGGAGCCTTGGGACACCCTTGAGACCTTTTGGGCCCCCCGTATGAAACTTTGGGACCCGTTTGAGGCCCCTCTGAACCCTGAGACCCCTTCTCCCCTCTCCCGAAGCTATAAAACCCATACACAGAAAGATGAATATATGTGAAATGCTTGAGTAGAACAAATAATTATTACAGTCCGCGGATTACTGGCACAGAGGGTGAGGGTCGCGTCGAGGCTGGTCAAGGTGCGTCGAGATCAGTCAAAACATGTTGAGGGGCCACGAGCCGAGACTGGTCGAAATGATTCGAAACAAGCCGAGATGAGCTGAGACGAGGGGTCTCGGGGGACTCGGGGAGCTCGGAAAGACCCGGGGGACTTAGGGCACGGGCTCTTTTGGGATTCATCGGGCTCTTTTGTGACCCAAGAGACCTATGCCCCCTCCTCCTATCCCCCCCAAAAGTTAGTGCGAAATTAATAGACTGAACAGTTTTTCTGAAAATGACGAGCCTGCTCCTACTTTTTTATCTACGATCAACAATTTTTTCATGTATTATAATGCAGCTGTATTTGTGCGTGAGTTCCTGTTTGTTATTTCCTGAATGGGTGTTTTTCCTTCAGTCTGTGCTTGCTCGCGCGTGCACGAACCATATGCAGTTTCTGGGGTTGACCTGGACTGCGTTGCTATAAAAACTTGTGACACGTTGTGGTTGGAGTTGATCATATCGTGAAGTTATAGACCTTGTGCTAATTTCGACGATACTATCTGTGCGCACTGGCGCGCGTGCATATTACTCTTGGAGTTCTGAGTGGTTGGAGGCGGGGATTCGTTTTGTCTGAGTCTTTATCTTACTTGAATAAATAAATTGTACCCCAACTAAACTAGACCACGTAGCTGTAAACATTGTATTGCGTTCCTGTCGGAGCTGACTTTGTCCGTGTAGCCGTAAACCTTGTACCAGTCTCAACGACGATACTTGTGCACACTAGCGTACGAACATGTTACTCTTGAAGTTTTAAATAATTAGGGGCAAAGATTCGTTTTGTCCTAGTCTTACCTGAATAAATGAAGTGTACTATAATCGATCTAGACCGCGTAGCGTTCCAGGTCTTGTTGCGTTGCTGTCGCAGCTGACTTAGTTCGTGTAGCTGTAAACCTTGTACCAGTCTCGACGATGCTACCTGTACTCACAGGCGTGCGTACATATTACTCAGGAAGTTCTAAATAATTGGAAGCGGAGATCCGTTTCGCCGAAGCGTTTTTCTTGTGCGCAACAGCGTGCGTCTGACATTGCTGAATATTTCAATTTTTTTCTAACTTTAACAGCGTTTTTTTTTTTGCACAGTGAGGCGTGCGAGCCTACTGAAATCCATGATCATCGAGCTCTACAGAGGAGCCTTTTATGACTCGTGTTGAGGCTCTGGTGGTGAAAATCAAATCAGTAACCAGCGAGCAAGGCAGTGCTGGTGTCAGGTAATCGCGGGAAAATAAGCACGGAAAGTGTTCGCGGAACACCGACACAGCAGTCCTTCAAGTCGGCGCGACTTGCAAGACGCTGAACGCCGGATGCGTGACCAGTCTGTTGTTTACATGTGTATGAAGACGGTTACAGACCTTTCGACACAAACTGGGTTGCGTTTTGATGGAAACAAAATTAGTTCTGAAGGAAAACTCCACGCCTAGAGAGCATCATGTGTCTGTATAATTTATCAAATAAAAGATCATGTAAGGGAAAGGTTGTAAAAAGGAGTCAGATTTAACTATGATACTTGAAACTACCCAAATCAGCAGCGCTTGAAGGGGAAGACACCGACTCAAAATGTTGATTTGAAATTGTCTCGGTTACATTCCTCGCTAAACCAATGCTAACCGATATTTTTGCTGGATACCATTTTGCAGTGAGCACGTGCCAATGCCGAGCACCTTGTTCACAACGCTAGTGCCATTGCCGGGGACTATTTTAACCGTACTTTTGTAAATGCTTGACACCGAATTGTGATACACCTCGGTCGAGTTATTAAAGTTGTTTTCTTGAGACGACTTTAATAATTTGACCGAGGTATATCACAATTCTGTCCACGAATAAACTTCGATCAGACCATTACCCTTAGACATGTTTTCAGGATTGGTTTCCATATAAACTTAGTTGGCTTACATTGCCCCTCATCAGCAGGGCGTACCCTACCCACCCCCTCTCTCCTCGTCAACACTTCCTTCCCCATCAAACCAACAGCAGGCTGGTGCTGCTTAAACTCTGTTTGAATGACGAAAGATTTGCCCTTGAAGATCTTAATATCTACACTTATGGGAATAAGATCAATTATTTGCAATTAAACAGGAGAGCACGTAAAAGTTGGAATATTTTTTGTATTTCATTGACGATAGATGTTAATTAAAGCTCCATGCACAGTAAAAAAAAAATCAACGTACGCTCAACGATTGCTAGGCAATGAGATCCTTCTAACCAACTTATTATTTAAATTTTAACATGAACAAACTGTAAATTGAAGAATAAAATCATATACATGTAAATGTCCCAGATACTTCTATCAAATTCATCGGCTGTATTGGAGGTGGTGCGAGGTGTAGTAAGTTGCACGTGAAACGGTATTGAACTTATTATTGGGGGGAGTTGAGCATAAAAAGTTGGCGGGAACAATCTATCAGTCACCAAGCAAGCGCTCCTGTTAACCTCTTTATAGTGAACCTGGCGTTAATGCTGTAGGTGATGGTGTCTCAAGAACTGTTGGCTACGGCGCAAGTTATGTTTTTTTCTTACATTTCGACTACTGAAATAATTTCATCAGCGAACAATAACAGCAAATGAACTTTTAGGGAGTTATGTTTGACAGAAGCCGTACATGTAAGAAGAAACTCGATGCGTACGAGCTGGCAACTCGTGCGCTCTTCCCACTCCCTCACTTGTGAGCTAAACCTGAGACCACTGCAGAAAAATTTCACAGTTACCTCAGCTGCTACGTGAAGTAAAAATAATTGCAATTCATTGATCCTCTCACTTGAAAACTAAAAAAAATGGCTCTACTTACACTAGCGAGCATTTGTAGGTATTTTTGTATTAAAACATATTAGTATCAGCATCTTTTATTGGCAATGGTAAAGCAAAGTATGGAATATGTACCCGTCTCACGTACTATATGTGGTGTGAAAATATATGTATAAGCCAAACTCAATCGATCATGTCATCTGTCTTTCGAGACTGCTATATTAAGAACTTCACATCATATATCTCAGTGCAGTAGATACTATATGTGCGTCTTCTTCTACAGTGCTAGAGTCGGAAATGCAGCATTTGCTAGATTCTTTTATTGTGCGGCGCCGATAAACAACACTACGTGTATACGCCAGTTATCAACTGTAACATTCTCGACTGTTAGCTGGAATAAATTAAATTTGTGAACATTAAATTCAAATTCAAAGATTATTCTGAGTGGTTTATATTCTCACGATAGACCAAAAAAACGTCACGTTTATCACGTATCACGTTGATGCGGAAATCGTATCTGCTTCATAGAGGTGCAATGATCAAAGCAGCAATTTATAATAGACCGTACAAATATTTTGTCGGTACGAAATGTTTCAAAAAATTTAATTTAGTACTTGAAAATACATACTTCTGTGCAGAATAAGTAGAATGAAATTGCTTGGACCTCATTTCCATTGAATACCATCGACACTGATCAGAATCTCATGCGTTCTCAGCTCTGATCTCAACCGATAGTTGAAATTGTGTGTGAACAGCCGTGCCACAGCTTACAAATACAGACGCATGGACGAAACACCAATGTAAGGTTTGGTTGAGTAGCAGGGACCGACAACATGAAGGCTATAAAGCATTAGTGATCTATCTTGACGAAATGTTGAAAGACATCAAATTCATTGGAGTAGGGAACTATGTGTCATAGTTCCCTTCTCCCGCACCCTGAGAACGCCTTCATAGAACGATCTGAATGAGTGAGTGTGCGCTAGTGAGCCCGCTCGGACAAGTACTAGTCTCCTATAGGTCGTATTTTTAGGTACACACAAAATGACAAGTACACGAGCTGCTTCATTCGAGAAGGGATCTATTTATCATAGTTCCTTATTACTTCAATACTGAGTCCTTTTTTTTGTGTAAATCTATCCTACTGTACCTGCCCGAAAATAATAATAGCCAATTGTGGTTTATTTGAAAGGAAGGAGAGGCATGATTTCTGCCATCGACGCTGCCTCATACGGACGAGCTAGCGTAATGCTTAGAATGTTTAATAGCATCTCCACTGAGGCCCTACGGGGGAGCCAATTATGACTCACGTTGAGGCTCTGGTGGAAATGATACTCAAATCAAATCTCCACTGATCGGATTGATGATTTAGTCATTCGCAGCGTCCACAAACAGGCATTGTAAATTAAGGGACATGAAAATAAAATTTAAACTAATCACAATTTTATCCAAAACATTGTATATGTACTGAATTATTAATTTGAATGGGTGTTACGAACTTCGTATAAAGGTTGCTATAAATACGTTAAAAGGTGAAGCAAGGTTGTAAGGAAGACAAAAATGTTTTTATCATATCATTTTAAATAAGGTTACAATAATAATTGAGCAGGGAACTTCACAAATCAATGATATTGGTTGGTGACACTATAATACGAGCAGCTACAAGTTAAGGTGCATGATTGATATTGTGTAGCTGTTATGATATCTGAATAAGTCAACAATTGCACGAACGCGGAGGTTAATAATTGTAGGGGATTAGAAAAGACAAAAAGACGGTGCGTTGTGAATGAGATGTTTACCCTACAGTGCCAAACTC
>SDVV010006309.1:0-18544 GCA_016164225.1 Gammarus roeselii
TAAAAAAACTACAACAACTGTAACAACGAAAACAACGATAACAACCAAAACAACTAAAACAACTATAACAACTAAAACAACTATAACAACTAAAACAACTAGAACAACTAAAACAAATAAAACAACTAAATAACTAAAACAACTAAAACAACTAGAACAACTATAATAACTTCAACAACTAGAACAACGAAAAAAACTAAAACAACTCAAACAACTAGAACACCTAAAACAACTAAACAAACTAGAACAAGTGAAACAACTAAACAACTAAAACAACTTAAACACCTTAAAGAACTAAAATGCCTTAAACAACTAAACACCTGGAACAACTTTACACCTGAAACAACTAAAACACCTAAAACAACTATAACACCTAAAACAACTACAACAATTACAACAACTGAAACAACTAAAACAACTAAACCAACTAAAACAACTAAAACAACTAGAACAACTCAACACCTAAAACAACTATAACACCTAAGACAACTGAAAAAACTAAAACAACTAAAACAACTAAACAACTAAACCAACGAAAACACCTGAAACACCTACAACACCTAAAACAACTAGAACAATTTTAACACCTGAAACACCTATAACACCTAAGACAACTAGAACACCTATAACAACTAAAACACATAAAGCAACTAAACTACTATAACAACTAAAACAACTAAAACAACTAAAACAACTAGAACAACTAAAACAACTAAAACAACTAAACAACTAAGACAACTAAAACAAATAAAACAACTGAAACAACTAAAACAACTAAACCAACTAAAACAACTAAAACAACTAGAACAACTAAACACCTAAAACAACTTAAACCCCAAACAACAACTAGAACAACTAAAACACATAGCACAACTCAAACAACTACAAACACCTAATACAAATGAAAACAACTAAAACAACAAGAACAACTATAACAACTGGAAAGAAAAACTGAAAATCGTAGAACAACTAAAACACCTCAAACCAATGTAACACCTAAAACAACTATAACAACTAAAATACTAAAAAAACTGAAACAACTTAAACAACTATAACAACTAAAACAACTAAAACAACTAAAACAACTAAAACAACTAAAACAACTAAAACAACTAGAGCAACTAAAACAACGAAGACAACAAAAACAACTAGAACAACTAAAACAACTAAAACAACTAAAACAACTGAAAAAACTATGGCATCTAAAACAACTAAAACAAACAAAAACAACTAAGACAACGCAAACAACTAAACAATTAAAACAACTAAAACAACTAAAACAACTATAACACCTAAAACAACTGAAACACCTAAAACCACTGGAACAACTAAAACAACTGAAACACATACTACAACTAAAACAACTAAAAAAACTTGAACAACAAAAACAACTAAAACAATTAAAACAATTAAAACAACTAAAACAACTAAACAACTAAAACAACTAAAACAACTAAAATAACTAATACAACTGAAACAACTATAACAACTGAAACGACTAGAACAACTTAACATCTAAAAAAAAACTGAACCAACTAGAACAACTAAAACACCTAGAACAACTCAAACGACTACAAACACTTAATACAAATAAAACAACTAAAACAACTAAAACAACTAATTCAACAATAACAACTAAAACGACTAAAACAACTAAAACACATAAAACAACTAAAATACATATAACAACTGGAACACCTCAAACAAATGTAACACCAATAACAACTAAAACAACAACAAAAAACTAAAACAACTAGAACACATAAAACAACTAAAACATATAAACAACTATTACACCTAAAACAACTAAAACAACTAAAACACCTATACACCTAAACACCTAAAAAACCTAAACCAACTTAAACACCTATAACAACTAAAACAACTAAAACAACTAAGAAAACAACTATAACAATTAAAACAACTACAACGACTGAAACAACTATAACAACTTAAACAACAATAACCCCAATAAACAACTAAAACAACCAAAACAACTATAACAACTATAACACCAAAAAATAATTCAATCAACTAAACAACTAAAACATCTAATACAACTAAAACCCCTAAAACAACTAAAACAACTATAACAACTAAAACAACTAGAACAACCAAAACAACAAAAACAACTAAACCAACTACAACTACTAAAACAACTATAACAACAATAACAGCTACAACAACTAATACTATTTAAAAAACTAAAAAAACTAAAACAATCAAAACAACTAAAACAACTATATTAACTAAAACAACTAGAACAACTAAAACAACTAAACCAACTAAATGAACTAAAAAAAAATATAAACAACTAAAACAACTAGAACACATATAACAACTAAAACACCTAAACACCTAAAACACATAAAACAACTAAAACACCTATAACACCTAAACACCTAGTACACCTAAAACAACTTAAACACCTATAACAACTAAAACAACTAAAACAACTGAAACAACTAAAACAACTATAACAATTATAACAACTACAACGACAAAAACAACTAAAACAACTAAACAACAATAACAACAAAAAACAACTAACAACAAAAACAACTAAAACAACTATAACACCAAAAATAACTAAACAACTAAACAACTAAAACACCTGATACAACTAAAACGCCTAAAACAACGAAAACAATTATAACAACTAAAACAATTACAACAACTAAAACAACTAGAACAACTAAAACAACTATAACAACTTAAACAACTAAGACATCTATAACAACTAAAACAACCACAAACAACTAACACAACGAAAACAACTATAACAACTAGAAAAACTTAAAAAAACTAAAACAACTAAAACAACTAAAACAACTATAACAACTATAACACCTAAAACAACTGGAAAACCTAAAACACCTGAATCACCTATAACACCTACGACAACTAAAACACATGAAACAACTTGAACACATAAAACAACTAAAACACCTCAAACAACTAAAACACCTACATTAACTAAAAAAAAATACAACAACTAAAACACCTATAACAACTAAATACCTAGAACCACTAAAACACCTAAAACACCTACAACACCTAAAACAACTAAAACACCTTAAACAACTAGAACACCAATTACAACGAAACACGTAAAACACATATAACAACTAAAACACTTAAAAACAACTAGAACACATGAAACAACTAAACACATAAACAACTATAACACCTAAAACAACTATAACACCTAAAACAACTAAAACAACTAAAACACCTACACCTAAACACCTAAAAAACCTAAACCAACTTAAACACCTATAACAACTAAAACAACTAGAACAACTAAAACAACTAAAACAACTAGAACAACTAAACACCTAAATCAACTATAACACCTAAGACAGCTGAAAAAACTAAAACAACTAAAACAACTAAACAACTAAACCAACTAATACACCTCAAACACCTACAACACCTAAAACAACTAGAACAACTATAACACCTGAAACACCTATAACACCTAAGACAACTAGAACACCTATAACAACTAAAACACACAAAACAACTAAACTACTATATTAACTAAAACAACTAGAACAACTAAAACAACTAGAACAACTAAAACAACTAAAACAACTAAAACAACTAAAACAAATAAAACAACTGAAACAACTAAAACAACTAACCAACTAAAACAACTAAAACAACTAGAACAACTAAACACCTAAAACAACTTAAACCCCAAACAACAACTAGAACAACTACAACACATAGCACAACTCAAACAACTACAAACACCTAATACAAATGAAACAACAAAAACAACAAGAACAACTATAACAACTGGAAAGAAAAACTGAAAATCGTAAAACAACTAAAACACCTCAAACAAATGTAACACCTGAAACAACTATAACAACTAAAATACTAAAAAAACTGAAACAACTTAAACAACTATAACAACTAAAACAACTAAAACAACTAAAACAACTAAAACAAATAAACAACTAAAACAACTAAAACAACTAAAACAACGAAGACAACAAAAATAACTACAACAACTAAAACAACTAAAACAACTAAAAAAACTATGGCATCTAAAACAACTAAAACAACCAAAAACAACTAAGACAACGCAAACAACTAAACAATTAAAACAACTAAAACAACTAAAACAACTATAACACCTAAACAAATGAACACCTAAAACCACTAGAACAACTAGAACAACTGAAACACATACAACAACTATAACAACTGAAAAAACTTGAACAACAAAAACAACTAAAACAATTAAAACAATTAAAACAACTAAACAACTAAACAACTAAAACAACTAAAACAACTAAAATAACTAATACAACTGAAACAACTATAACAGCTGAAACAACTAGAACAACTAAACATCTAAAAAAAACTGAACCAACTAGAACAACTAAAACACCTAGAACAACTCAAACAACTACAAACACTTAATACAAATAAAACAACTAAAACAACTAAAACAACTAATACAACAATAACAACTAAAACGACTTAAACAACTAAAACACATAAAACAACTAAAACACATATAACAACTGAAACACCTCAAACAAATGTAACACCTATAACAAATAAAACAACTAAAACACCCAAAACACTTTTAACACCTATAACAACTATAACACCTAGAACAACTAAAACAACTAAAACACCTAAAACAACTAAAACAACTGTAACAACTACAACTTATAAAACAACTAAACACCTAAAACAACTAAAACAACTAAAACAACTAAGACAACTAAAACAACTAGAACAACTAAAACAACTAAATCAACTAAAAGCAACTGAAACAAATAAAACAACTACAACAACTAAAACAACTAAAACAACTATAATACCTAAAACAACTGTAACACCTAAAACAAGTATAACAACTATAACCACTAAAACACCTAGAACAACTAGAACAACTAAGACATCTAAAACAACTAAAACAACTGGAACAAATAAAACAACTAGGACAACTACAACACCTAAAACAACTAAAACAACTAAAACAACTATAATAACTAAAACAACAATAACAACTAAAACAAATAATGCAACTAAAACAACTACAACAACTAGAACAACAAAAAACAACTATAACAACTAAAATAACTATAACAAATAAAACAACTAAAACAACTAAAACAACTAAACAACTAAAAGAACTAAAACAACTAAAACAACTAAACAACTCAAACAACTCGAACACCTAAAACAACTAAAAATAGCAAAACAAGTGCAACAACTAACAACTAAAACAACTAAAACACCTTAAACAACTAAAATACCTTAAACAACTAAACACCTGAAACACCTATAACACCTGAAACAACTAAAACACCTAAACAACTATAACACCTAAAACAACTACAACAATTACAACAACTGAAACAACTAAAACAGCTAAAACAACTGAAACACCTTATACAACTAAAACACATGAAACAACTATAAAACCTAAAACACCTAAACAACTAGTACACCTAAAACAACTAGAACACCTATAACAACTATAACACCTAAAACAACTAAAACACCTATAACAACTAAACAACTAAAACAAATAAAACAACTAAAACACCTAAAACAACTATAGCACCTAAGGATACTACAAAAACTAAAACAACTAAAACAACTAAACAATTAAACCAACTAAAACACCTAAAACCCCTACAACACCTAAAACAACTAGAACAACTAAAACACCTGAAACACCTATATCACCTAGGTTATCTAAAACACCTAAAGAAACTATAACACATAAAACAACTATAATAACTATAACAACTAAAACTACTAAAACAACTAGAACAACTAGAACAACTGTAACAACTAAAACAAATAAAACAAATAAAACATCTACAACAACTAAACCAACTAAACCAACTAAAACAACTATAACAACTAAAACAAATATAACAATTAAAAACAATTACAACAACTAGAACAACGAAAACAACGTAAACAACTAAAACAACTAGAACAACTAAAACAACTACAACAACTAAAACAACTGAAATAAATAAAACAACTAAAACAACTAAAACAACTAAAAAACTAAAACAACTAGAACAAGAAAAAAATCTAAAACAACTAAAACAACTACGACAAATAAAACAACTTAAACAACTAAAACAACTAAACAACTAAAAAATCTAAAACAACTAAAACAACTAAACAACTGAAACAACTAGAACACCTAGAACCACTAAAAAATCAAAACAAGTGAAACAACTAAACAACAAGAACAACTTAACACCTTAAACAACTAAAATAATTTGAACAACTAAACACCTGAAACACCTATAACACCTGAAACAACTAAAACACCTAAATCAACTATAACACCTAAAACAACTAAAACAATTACAACAACTGAAACAACTAAAACAACTAGAACACCTAAAACAACTAGAACACTTATAACAACTAGAACACCTAAAACAACTAAATCACCTATAACAACAAAACAACTAAAACAAATAAAACAACTGAAACACCTAAAACAACTATAAAACCAAAGACAACTAAAAAACTAAAACAACTAAAACAACTAAGCAACTAAACCAACTAAAACACCTAGAACACCTACAACACCTAAAACAACTAAAACAACTAAAACACCTGAAACACCTATAACACCTCAGACAACTAAAACACCTAAAACAACTTAAACACATATAACAACATAAACACCTAAATCAACTAAAACACCTATAACAACTAAAACACCTATAACAACTATAACACAGAGAACAACTATAACACCTAAAACAACTATAACACATAAAGCAATTAAAACACATATAACACCTATAACAACTAAAACACATAAAACAACTAGAACACCTAAAAACTACTAGAACACCTAAACAACTAGAACACATATAACAACCAAAACACCTCAAACAACTGAAACACCTACAACAACTGAAAAAAAACACCGCAACAACTGAAAACACCTAAAACAACTGAACAACTAAAACAACTACAACAACTAGAACAACTTCAACACCTAGCACAACTCGAACAACTACAAACACATAATGCAAATGAAACAACTAAAACAACATGAACAACTATAACAACTAAAATACTAAAACAACTGAAACAACTTAAACAACTAAAGCACATGTAACAACTAATACACCTAAAACAACTAAAACAAATACAACAACTAGAAAAACTTGAACAACTAAAACAACTGAAACAACAAAAACAACTAAACTATTAGAAACACTAGAACAACTATAACAACTAAAACAAATAAAACAACTAAAACAACTAAAACAACTAAACAACTATAACAACCAGAACAACTAAAACAACTATAACACCTATAATAACTAAAACAACTAAACAACTAAAACGCCTAAAACAACTAAAACACCTAAAACAACTAAACCACATATATAACAATTAAAACAACTTGAACAACTAAAACAACTAGAACAACTATAACAACTAAGACATATAAAAAACTAAAACAACCATAAAATAACTAAGACAACAAAAACAACTATAACAACTAAAACAACTTGAACAATTGAAACAACTAAAACAACTATAACACCTAAAAAAACTGAAACACCCAAAACAACTTTAACAATTAAAACAACTACAACGACTAAAACAACTAAAACAAATAAAACAATTATAACAACTAAAACATCTATAACAACCAAAACAACTAAAACAACAATGACACCTATAATAACTAAAACAACTAAAACACTTACAACAAACTAACACACCTAAAACAACTACAACAACTAAGACATCTAAACCAACCAAAACAACCAAAAAACAACTTACACAACGAAACAACTTAAACATCTAAAACAAAATGAACAATTGAAACAACTAAAACAACTAGAACAACTAAACACCTGAAACAACTATAACCCCAAGAACAACTAGAACAACTCAAACAACTACAAACACCTAATACAACTTAAACAACTGAAACAACTAAAACAACTATAACACCTACAACAACTAAAACACCTAAAACAAATACAACACCTAAAAACAACTATAATAACTAACAACTAGAACACCTTAAAACAACTATATCAACTAAAACAACTAACAACTAAAACAACTAAAACAACTAAGCCAACATAAACAACTAAAACAACTAAAATAACTACAACAACTAGAACAACGAAAACAAGTAGAACAACTAAAACAACCATAACAACTAAGACAACTAAAACAACTAAAACAACTCAACAAATAAATCAACTAAAGAACTAAAACCACTAAAACCACTAAAAAAACTAAAACAACTATAACACATATAACAACTAGAACACCTAAAACAACTAGAACACCTTAAACAACTAAAACACATAAACAACTATAACACCTTAAACAACTAAAACACATTAAAAAAACTAAAACACCTATAACACCTAAACACCTAAAACACCTAAAACAACTTGAACACCTTTAACAACTTAAACAACTATAACAACTAAAACAACTATAACAAATAAAACAACTACAACGACTGAAACAACTAAAACAACTAAAACCATAATAACAACTATAACAACTAAAACAACCAAAACAACTAAAACAACTATAATACCAAAAAATAACTGAAACAACTAAACAACTAAAACACCTAATACAACTAAAACACCTAAAACAACCAAAACAACTATAACAACTAAAACAACTAGAACAACTAAAAACAACTAAGACAACTAAAACAACTAATACAACTTAAACAACTAAGACATCTATAACAACTAAAACAACCCCAAACAACTAAAACAACGAAAACAACGAAAAACAACTATAACAACTATAACAACTATAACAACTATAACACCTAAAACAACTGTAACACCTAAAACAACTATAACAACGAAAACCACTAAACACCTTCAACAACTAAAACAACTAAGACATCTAAAACAACTAAAAAAACTGAAACAAATAAAAACAACTAGAACAACTAGAACAACTAAAACAACTACAACACCTAAAACAACTAAAACAACTAAAACAACTATAATAACTAGAACAACTATAACAACTGGAACAAATAAAACAACTAAAACAACTGCAACAACTAGAATAACGAAAAAACTTAAACAACTAAAACAACTATAACAACTAAAACAACTAAAACAACTATAACAACTATAACAACTATAACAAATAAAACAAATAAAACAACTAAAACAACTAAAACAATTATAACAACTAAAACACCTTAAACAACTAAAACAACTACAACAACTAGAACAACTTAAACAACTAAAACATTTAAAACAACTAGAACAACAAAAACAATTAAACTACTAGAAACACTAAAACAACTATAACAACTAGAACAACTAAAACAACTAAAACAACTACAACAACTGAAACAACTGAAACAACTACAACAACTAAAACAACTATAACAACTAAAACAATTAAAACAACTGTAACAACTAAAACAACTGAAACAACTAGAACAACTAAACACCTGAAACAACTTAAACCCCAAACAACAACTAGAACAACTAAAACACATAGCACAACTCAAACAACTACAAACACCTAATACAAATGAAACAACTAAAACAACAAGAACAACTATAACAACTGGAAAAAAAAACTAAAAATCGTATAACAACTAAAACACCTCAAACAAATGTAACACATAAAACAACTAAAACAACTAAATAAACTAAAACATCTAAAACAAATTAGACAACTAAAACACCTATAACAACTATAACACCTAAAACAACTAACAACTACAACAATTAAAACTACTAAAACAACTAAATCAACTAAATAAACAAAAACATCGAAACAACTAGAAACACTAAAAATACCAAAACAACTTAAACAGCTGGAACAACTAAAACAACTAAAACAACTAAAACAACTAAAGCAACTATAACTACTAAAACAACTAGAACAACTAAAGCAACTAGAACAACTAAACAACTAAACCAACTAAATGAAATAAAAAACTATAAACAACTAAAACAACTAAAACATATATAACAACTAAACACCTAAAACAACTAAAACACCTAAAACAAATAAACACCTATAACACCTGAACACCTAGAACACCTAAAACAACTTAAACACCTTTAACAACTAAAACAACAGAAACAACTAAAACAACTGAAACAACCATAACAATTAAAACAACTACAACGACTGAAACAACTAAAACAACTAAAACAACAATAACAACACTAAACAACTAAACAACCAGAACAAGTAAAACAACTATAACACCAAAAATAACTAAAACAACTAAACAACTAAAACGCCTAATACAACTAAAACACCTAAAACAACTAAAACAATTATAACAACTAAAACAATTATAACAACTAAACAACTAGAACAACTAAAACAACTAAAACAACTATAACAACTTAAACAACTAAGACATCTATAGCAACTAAAACAATCACAAGCAACTAAAACAATCACAAGCAACTAACACAACGAAAACAACTAAAACAACTTAAACAACTAAAACAACTAAAACAACTATAACAACTATAACACCTAAAACAACTGAAACACCTAAAACAACTTTAACAACTAAAACAACTAAGCAACTAAAACAATTAACACAACTGAAACAACTGAAATAACTAATAAAACTAGAACAACTAAAACAACTAAATCAACTAAACAACTAAAATACTATAAGCAACTAAAATAACTAAACAACTGAACAACTAGAACACCTTAAACAACTATAACACCTAAAACAACTAGAGCACATATAACAACTAAAACAACTGAAACGACTAGAACAACTAAACCCCACAAACAACTAAAACCCCAGAAACAACTGAAACAACTACAACAACTAAAACAACTAAAAAAACTACAACAACTATAACACATATATCAACTAAAACACCTAAAACAACTAGAACACATGAAACAACTAAAACACATAAACGACTATAACACCTTAAACAACTACAACACCTAAACAACTATAACAACTAAAACACCTATAACACCTAAACACCTAAAGAACCTAAACCAACTTAAACACCTATAACAACTAAACAACTAAAACAACTATAATCAACTATTACAATTGAAGCAACTACAACGACTGAAACAACTAAAACAACTAAAACAGAAATAACAACAATAAACAACTAAAACAACCAAAACCAATATAACAACTATAACACCAAAAATAACTAAAACAACTAAACAACTAAGACATCTAATACAACTAAAACACCTTAAACAACTAAAACAACTATAACAACTATAACAACTAAAACAACTAGAACAACTATAACAACTAAAACAACTAAAACAACTAAAACAACTAAAACAACTTAAACAACTAAGCCATCCATAACAACTAAAACAACCCCAAACAACTAAGACGACGAAAACAACAATAACAACTAAAACAACTAAAACAACTATAACAACTAAAACACCTAAAACAACTAAAACACCTAAAACAACTATAACAACTAAAACAACTAAAACACCTGAACAACTGAAACAACTAAAACAACTTAAACAACTAAGACATCTGAAACAACTAAAACAACTGAAACAACTGAAACAACTAAAACAACTAACCAACTAAAACAACTAAAACAACTAGAACAACTAAAACAACTAAAACAACTAAAACAACTGAAACAACTAGAACAACTAAAACAACTAAAACCACTATACCAACTGAAATAACTAAAACAACTTAAACAACTAAAACAACTACAACAACTAAAACTAATAGAACAACTGAAACAACTATAACACCTAAAACAACTAAAACACCTAAAACACCTAAAACACCTAAAACACTTCTAACACCTTAATCACCTATAACAACATGAACACCTAAATCAACTAAAACACCTATAACAACTAAAACACCTATAACAACTATAACACATAGAACAACTAAAACAACTAGAACACCTGAAACAACTATAACACCTAAAACAACTCTAACACATAAATCAACCAAAACAAATCAAACAACTACAATACCTACAACAACTAAAAAAAAAAACTACAACAACTAAAACACCCAAAACAACTAAACACCTACAAAACAACTAAACACCTACAAAACAACTAGAACACCTAAAAACACCTACAACACCGCAACAACTAAAAACACCTAAAACAACTGAACAACTAAAACAACTACAACAACTAAAACAACTAGGACAACTAAAACAACTAAAATAACTAAACAACTAAAACACCTTAAACAACTATAACAGCTATAACAACTTAAACACCTAAAACACCTAAAAACAATATAAGACCTAAAACAACTAGAACACCTACAACAACTATAACACCTAAATCAACTAAAACACATAACAAATAAAACAACTAGAACAACTAAACACCTAAAACAACTAAACACCTAGCACAACTCAAACAACTACAAACACATAATACAAATGGAACAACTAAAACAACAAGAACAACTATAACAACTAAAACAACTAAAACAACTAAAACAACTTAAACAACTGAAACAACTACAATAACTATTACAACTAAAACAATTAAAACAACTGAAACACATAAAAAACTAAAACAACAATAACAACTATAACAACCAAAACAACTAAAACAACTATAACACCTAAAATAACTAAAACAACTAAACAACTAAATACCAAAACAACTAAAACATCTAAAACAACTAAACCAACAATAACAATTAAAACAACTTGAACAACTAAAACAACTAAAACAACTAGAACAACTAAGACATCTAAAACAACTATAACAACCCAAAAACAACTAAGACAACGAAAACAACTTAAACAACAAAAACAACTATAACAATTGGAACAACTAAAACAACTATAACACCTAAAACAACTGAAACACCCTAAAAAACAATAACAATTAAAACAACTACTACGACTAAAACAACTGAAACAAATAAAACAACTAAAACATCTATAACAACCAGAACAAATAAAAAAACAATAATACCTAAAATAACTAAAACAACTAAACAACTGAAACACCTAAATCAACTACAACACCCAAAACAACTAGAACAACTATAACAATTAAAACAACTAGAACAACTAAAACAACTAGAACAACTAAAACAACTAAGACATCTAAAACAACTAAAACAACCAAAAAACAACTAAGACAACGCAACAACTTAAACAACTAAAACGAAATGAACAATTGAAACAACTAAAACAACTAGAACTACTAAACACCTGAAACAACTAAAACCCCAAGAACAACTTGAACAACTATAACAACTACAACGCCTAGAACAACTCAAACAACTACAAACACCTAATACAATTTAAACAACTAAAACAACTACAACAACTATAACACCTAAAACAACTAAAACAACTAAAACAACTACAACACCTAAAACAACTATAACAACTAGACAACTTAAACAACTTGCAACAACTATATCAACTAAAACAACTAAACAACTAAAACAACTATAACAACTAAACCAACGAAAACAACTAAAACAACTATAATAACTACAACAAATAGAACAACTAAAACAACTAAAACAACTGGAACAACTAAACAAATAAATCAACTAAAACAACTAAAACCACTAAAACCAATAAAAAAACTAAAACAACTAAAACACATATAACAACTAAAACACCTAAAACAACTAGAACACCTAAAACCACTAAACACATAAACAACTATAACACCTTAAACAACTAAAACACCTAAAAAAACTAAACACCTATAACACCTAAACACCTAAAACACCTAAAACAACTTGAACACCAAGAACAACTAGAAACAACTAAAACAACTAAAACAACTATAACAAATAAAACAACTACAACGACTGAAACAACTAAAACAACTAAAACCATAATAACAACTATAACAACTAAAACAACCAAAACAAGTAAACCACTATAATACCAAAAATAACTATAAACAACTAAACAACTACAACACCTAATAAAACTAAAACACCTAAAACAACTATAACAACTATAACAACTAAAACTACTAGAACAACTAAAACAACCAAAATAAATAAAACAACTTAAACAACTAAGACATCTATAACAACTAAAACAACCACAAGCAACTATGACAACGCAAACAACTATAACAACTAAAACAACTAAAACAACTAAAACAACTACAACAACTAGAACAACTAAAACATCTATAATAACTAAAACAACTATAACAACTAAAACAAATATAACAACTAAAAACAATTACAACAACTATAACAACGAAAACAACTAAAACAACTATAACAACTAAACAACTACAACAACTAAAACAACCAAAACAAATAAAACAAATAAAACAAATAAAACAACTAAAACAACTTAAACAACTAGAACAAGAAAAACATCTAAAACAACTGAAAGAAATACGACAAATAAAACAACTTAAACAACTAAAACAACTAAACAACTAAAAAAACTAAAACAACTAAAACAACTAAGCCACTCAAACAACTAGAAAACCTAAAACCACTAAAAAATCAAAACAAGTGAAACAACTAAACAACAAAAACAACTTAACACCTTAAACAACTAAAATACCTTGAACAACTAAACACCTGAAACACCTATAACACCTGAAACAACTAAAACACCTAAAACAACTATAACACATAAAACAACTAAAACAATTACAGCAACTGAAACAACTAAAACAACTAGAACACCTAAAACAACTATAAAACCTAAGACAACTAAAAAAACTAAAACAACTAAAACAACTATACAACTAAACCAGCTAAAATACCTAAAACACCTACAACACCTAAAACAACTAGAACAACTAAAACACCTGAAACACCTATAACACCTCAGACAACTAAAACACCTAAAACAACTTAAACACATATAACAACATGAACACATAGATCAACTAAAACACCTATAACAACTAGAACACCTATAACAACTAAAACACCTAAAACAACTAGAACACCTATAAACAACTATAACACCTAAACAACTAATACACGTATAACAACCAAAACACCTCAAACAACTGAAACACCTACAACAACTGAAAAAAAACACCGCAACAACTAAAAACACCTAAAACAACTCAACAACTAAAACAACTACAACAACTAAAACAACTAGGACAACTAAAACAACTGAATGACTAAACAGGCAAAACACCTTGAACAACTATAACACCTATAATAACTCTAACACCTAAATCAACTAAAACACATATAACAACTAAAACAACTAGAACAACTAAACACCTGAAACAACTATAACCCCAAAAACAACAAAAACAACTAGAACAACTTTAACACCTAGCACAACTCAAACAACTACAAACACTTAATACAAATGAAACAACTAAAACAACATGAACAACTATAACAACTAAAACAACTAAAACAACTAGAACACCTAGAACAACTGAAACACATAGAACAACTAAAACACCTCAAACAAATGTAACACCTAAAACAACTATAACAACTAAAATACTAAAACAACTGAAACAACTTAAACAACTAAAACACATGTAAAAACTAATACACCTATAACAACTAAAACAAATACAACAACTAGAACAACTTGAACAACTAAAACAACTGAAACAACAAAAACAACTAAACTATTAGAAACACTAGAACAACTATAACAACTAAAACAACTAAAACAACTAAAACAACAAAAACAACTGAAACAACTACAATAACTAAAATAACTAAAACAATTAAAACAACTGAAACAATTAAAAACTAAAACAACAATAACAACTAAACAACTATAACAACCAAAACAACTAAAACAACTATAGCACCTAAAATAACTACAAAAACTGAACAACTAAAACACCTAAAACAACTGAAACCCCTAAAACAACTAAACCATCTATAACAATTAAAACAACTTGAACAACTAAAACAACTAGAACAACTATAACAACTAAGACATCTAAAACAACTAAAACAACCAGAAAACAACTAAGACAACAAAAACAACTATAACAACTAAAACAACTTGAACAATTGAAACAACTAAAACAACTATAACACCTAAAACAAATGAAACACCCAAAACAACAATAACAATTAAAACAACTACAAAGACTAAAACAACTAAGACATCTAAATCAACTAAAACAACCAAAAAACAACTAACACAACGTAACAACTTAAACAACTAAAACAAAATGAACAATTGAAACAACTAAAACAACTAGAACAACTAAACACCTAAAACAACTATAACCCCAAGAACAACTAGAACAACTATTACAACTACAACACCTAGAACAACTCAAACAACTACAAACACCTGAAACAACTTAAACAACTAAAACAACTAAAACAACTATAACACCTTAAACAACTAAAACACCAAAATCAAATACAACACCTAAAAACAACAATAATAACTAAACAACTAAAACACCTTAAAACAACTACATCAACTAAAACAACTAAACAACTAAAACAACTAAAACAACTATAATACCAAAAAAAAACTAAACAACTAAACAACTATAACAACGAAAACCACTAAAACACCTATAACAACCAAAACAACTAAGACATCTAAAACAACTAAAAAAACTGAAACAAATAAAAACAACTAGAACAACTAGAACAACTAAAACAACTACAACACCTAAAACAACTAAAACAACTAAAACAACTAAAACAACTATAATAACTAAAACAACTATAACAACTGGAACAAATAAAACAACTAAAACAACTACAAAAACTAGAATAACGAAAAAAAAATTGAACAACTTAAACAACTATAACAACTGAAACAACTAAAACAACTATAACAACTATAACAAATAAAACAACTAAACAACTAAAACAACTCAAACAACTAGAACAACAAAAAACAACTATGAAAAAAAAAAAAAAATCTAAACAACTAAAAAACTAAAACAAATAAAACAACTAAACAACTCAAACAACTCGAACACCTAAAACAACTAACAATATCAAAACAAGTGAAACAACTAAACAACTAAAACAACTATTACACCTTAACAACTAAAACACATGAAACAACTATAACACCTAAAACACCTAAAACCACTTGAACACCTAAAACAACTAGAACACCTATAACAACTATAACACCTAAATCAACTAAAACTCCTATAACAACTAAACAACTAAACAAATAAAACAACTAAAACACCTAAAACAACTATAACACCTAAGACAGCTAAAAAAACAAAACAACAAAAACAACTAAACAACTAAACCAACTTAAACACCTATAACACCTACAACACCTAAAACAACTAGAACAACTAAGACACATGAAACACCTATTACACATAAGACAACTACAACACCTAAAAAAACTGAAACACATAAAACAACTAAAACAACTATAACAACTAAAACTACTAAAACAACTAGAACAACTAGAACAACTAGAACAACTGAAACAACTAAATCAACTAAAACGAATAAAACAAATAAAACAACTGAAACAACTAAAACAACTAAAACAATTAAAACAACGAAAACAACTATAACAACTAAAACAACTAAAACAACTTAAACAACTAAAACAACTACAACAACTAAAACTAATAGAACAACTAAAAACAACTAGAACACTTATAACATCTAAAACACCTATAACACCTTAACCCTTATAACACCTCAAATACCTAAAACAACATGAACACCTAAATCAACTAAAACACCTATAACAACTAAAACACCTATAACAACTATAACACATAGAACAACTAAAACACCTAAAACAACTATAACACATAAAGCAACTAAAACATATATAACACCTATAGCAACTAGAACACCTAAACCACTATAACACCTAAAACAACTATAACACCTAAAATAACTAAACAAATAAAACAACCAAAACACCTCAAACAACTAGAACACCTACAACACTGAAAAAAAATACAACAACTATAACACCCAAAACAACTAAACACCTATAAAAACAACTAGAACACCTAAAATAACCTACAGCACCGGCACAACTAAAAACACCTATAACAACTGAACAACTAAAACAACTACAACAACTAAAACAACTATAACAACTGAAACAACTAAAACAACTAAAACACCTAAATCAACTACAACACATATTACAACTAAAACACCTCAAACAAATGTAACACCTGAAACAACTATAACAACTATAAAACTAAAACATCTAAATCAACCTAAACAACTAAAACACCTAAAACAACTAAAACAACTACATTAACTAAACAACTATAACAACTAAAACAACTTAAACAACAAAAACACCTGAAAAACTACTTAAACACATAGAAACAACTAAACACCTCAAACAAATGTAACACCTAATACAACTATAACATCTAAAACAACTAAAACAACTATAACAACTAAAACAACTATAACAACTAAAACAACTAAAGCAACTAAAACAATTAAAACAACTACAACAACTAAAACAACTAAATCAACTAAAACAACTAAAACAACTAAAACAACTATAACAACTAAAACAACTGAAACAACTGAAACAACTAAAACACCTAGAACAATAAAAAA
>SDVV010006310.1:0-18543 GCA_016164225.1 Gammarus roeselii
CATGAATGTGGAGGTGGCGAGAGAGCGTGCAATGAACAGGCGTGAGTGGAGAATGGTTGATTTTGACGCTGCTCTGATGTGCTTTCCCGCCATTGGCATCCCGCTGTCGGGATGGTCGTGGGTGGGGGGGGGCCCGGTCATTATGACGCGGTGGGGGTAAACCAGTGAAACATGCCGGGCCCTGCTGCTGACGACGGTTCCTCGGTGCATTCGGGACCCAGAGTGTAAGTTGAGGGGCTACCGGCCGGACCCTTTAGCACAAAAGGGCTAAGTTGTGTGAGTGTGAGGTGCGCCTTGCCGTCGGCCACCCCCCTTTCTGGGGGATGCGGCCTAGTGTCTGTATCTGTTCAAGGGGATCGGGCAGGGGAGGCATTCGCCCCTTGGGTCGCCAAAGAGCCCGATGAATCCCGGAGGGTGCTTCCCGAGTATCATCGCCTCAGCTCATCTCGGCTTTTTTGGTTTGATTTGGGCCTCATTTCCACCTGAGCCTCAACGTGAGTCATAATAGGCTCCCCCGTAGGGCGCAACCGTCGTTGATTCAGGTTAGTCCGCACGGCCTCGCGTGCGAAAATATTAGTTTCGTACTAGCGCGTACGAGAGTTAAGAGTTAATGCGTATCTTCGTTAAATGTGTTGTTTCTGTGCGTAATGAGGTGGAGGGACCACCTCACAACAGCTTCGTATAGTCGTGTGTGTTTTCCGAAAGCGATAAGCTCTATACGGTAGGTTGGGTCCGTGAGTAGGCTTTGTAGGTTGCACAGGGGATATTGGAATGCTCGTCGGGCTGCAGCGAGTGCGTTGCAATCCATCAGTAAGTGTTTCTCGCTGATTGCTACTTAGTGGCAACAGGGGCAAGGTGGCGCGTTTGGTCCTATGTCGCCTATTATCAGGTGGTTATGAGTTATCCACGTGTTTCCCGTGCACGAGCGGTTGATGAACACTTTGTCTTTTCTGTTGGTGAACTTTGTTTCCCATTCTCCGACTGAGGGTTTGACTGAAAGCATTTTTTGTCCACTCTGCTGCCACATTTCATTCATCGGGATGTTATACGGGAGTTGATGATAGGGAACCAGTCCCGGTAATGTATTGCAAAAAATTGTTCTTGGTGAGTAGATGTCAGTTTAGCAATCGAGTCCGCAAGTTAGTTTCCTCTTTTTCCAGCGTGCCAGGGGACCCAGCAGAATTCCACTGCTTGACCCGTCTCGGTCATCACAAAGCGATCGTGCTGCATCTTACGTAGAAGAGGATGTTCATAGTGCAGTGTTTTAAGCTGGGTGAGGACTGAGAATACGACGTATTTGGGGAAGCGATGTGTTCTTGCGATAGAGACGGCTAGTTCGAGTGCGCGAAGCTCCGCAGAGAACACGGAGGCCTCTTGTGGGAGGGTAGCTGAGAGTGGGATTTTCCCGCACAGCGGCGACTCCCACTCCGTCCGCGGTTTCGGAGCAGTCAGTGTATACATGGCGGTGCGCAACATCGTAAGGTGAATCAAATTAAAATAATTCTGCGTGTATTAGATCAACAAGAGCGCTCCTATTTGACGAGCAATTTGCTACAAGCAATGATGAGGTAAAAAAATCGGGTAAATGAGATATATAGTTCTATATTTTACTGTGTGCCAAAATTGCATATTTTTTGCAACATGCGCTAGTGAACATTTCTCAAAACAGCGTAAACCGAACAATATCCTGCAAGGCGTTCTAACGTTGGCGCTGACAGCTAAATTGAAACCAATTAGTCATTCGTACAAGAAAGCTGAAACAGTCAACAAGCAAGCAACATGTAAGCACAGTAAGAGATCCTAGCTAACAGAAGTTGGTATATACAAAACTCGTGTTAGAACAAAACAGCAGGACCCCTATCGAGCATGTACAACATAAGTCCTCATGGTACAACACAGCAGGACCCCTATCGAGTATGTACAACACGACAAGTCCATCTGACTAGAGCCGCTCACTCCAGCAATCGGGATGTAATTAATTACGACTGATTTTAGTGGCTAAGTTGAGTGTGTGAGCGTAAGAGGGTGTGAAGTACGCCTTAGCGTCGGCCACCCTCCTTTCTGTGGGACTCTGCCCAGAGTCAATGATTAAAAAAAAAGGGCAACAACACGATTCTGAAGATTGTAGATGAATGTCTACTCGGCGAATGAATAACTCTGCCAATAGGAGTCATTGGAGCTGTAACAGCAATTTCTATCAAAGGCACATAGGAAGAACAAGTATAGTGTCTACTAGCAAATAAATTGCATTCAAAACCTTGACTGCCTCAGGTAGGCTAACGGATAGCATGTTGTTTTGAAAAGCATAATAACAGCGCAAAGGAACTTTAGAGAAACAGAGCAACAATATCAAATTGTATACGAAACTTATATGGAGACTAACTGCTTGAAGGCGATCAGTCTAAGTTGGATATCAGCCGAATTTGATTTGGAACTCATTACCACCGGGACCTCCCCCGTAGGACACGAAGATCTGTCGATTCTGTAAGGTTCGCACACCTTCGCGCGACAAAAAAAGTCACCTTGTAGCGGTTAGGCCAAGTAAACGCTTCTACTTCTGATATACATGAACGCCAGTCAGTGTGTTCAGGAACACTTGATCCTAGGCAAAATCCCCCAGAATGGTGGGTGGCCGACGGCAGGGCGGAACTCATACAACTTGGCCCTTTGGTGCTATAGGGTCCAGCCGGTACCCCAGCAACACGCTCTGGGTCACAAGTGCGGTCCGAGGATCCGTTGACGACAGCAGGGCCGGACAGTTTTCACTGGTTTACCCCCGCTAAATCATGTTGGCCGGGCCACCCACTCACGACTATCCCGACAACGTGATGTCAAAGGTGGAAAAACACATTAAGGAACTGGGAGGATTTAAACGCAGCTGGTTTTACGCAGAAGGGGCCAAGTTTGGAGAGTGTGAGCGCATGTTATGTACAATGGCGTCGACCACCTCCATCCTGGGGGATTGAGCCTGGTGTATGTATCAGTTTTACACAGCGTCATTTAGTCCGGTGTGTTTTCAGAAAGATGAGCTTTTTCTGAAACGTTGGGTCATTGAGTAAGCTTGGCAGGCTGACGCGAGATTCACGAAAGCTCGTCGGGCTACTGAGAGTGCGTTGCAATTAATCGTGTCACGCTGACTGCCCCCTGGTGGCAACAGGGGCACGGTAGCGCATCCGACAACATGTGTATATCTATTAGGTGATTGTGAGTTATCGACGTGTCGCGGGTACATGCGGTTGGTTGAACACGAAGTCACTTCAGTTGGGCAACCTTGTTTTCCGTTCTCCACCAACGGGATCAACTGGAAGCATTTTTTACCCGCTATGTTTCCACGGGTCATTACATCGGAATGTTATACGAGTGATGATAGGGAGCCAGTCATGATAGTGTTTGGTGATAAATTGATCTTGAAGGGTAAGCGTCAGTTTAGCAAGGGAACCTGCGATCTCATTTCCCTTCATTCCCACGTGACCAGGGATCCAACTGAATTCGACAGCTTGGCACATCACGGGAAATTGTAGTGATCGAGCCGCATTTTTACGAAGAACTAAACGTATGCAGAGTTCCAAATAGTTCGTACAGTTTACTGCCGTCTGAACTTCACTGCTCGATGAAGTGAATACTATTTGTCGTCCGGAGGAGCATTTAGAAATTCCCAAGCAAAAGCGACCACGTAGTTGGGCAAGAATTATTTTGATTTAATCACAAAAAATAACAGGTGCAGTGTGCAGCCATACATAGTTCAAAATATAGCATTCGTGATACCGAGAAAGATTTGTTCTACATGGAAAACCCGTGATCGAAACAAGACAATCAACAACATTGAAGATTAAATAAATAAAAAAACGCTGATCCACAAATTAATTAATCGGTCGTAGGGTACGAAATCTTCAAAATAATCAATACCAGGACATCGCTGAATAACTGCAACCCACAAATTTCAAATAAAAACTTAAATCCAATACTTTAATTACTATAACAAATTAAGGGAAACCTCACGTAATTGCCGACACCTCAATCTAGCTAATTCGGTCGTCTCCGTTCTTCCCCAATATTGTCAAGAGATCCACGACACGTCATCAGGAATTCTGATACGGACACGCCTAGCGAAAGGCCTTGAAGAACCCACCGCTAGAAATTGTTACGTAGGAATTTACCTGTCATGAACGATCTAGGGCTGTTCAGGACACCGCAGAAGCAAGGACGCCTCCTCCAGAAGCGGAGTGGCCAACGCTAAGAAGTTCCTTACACGAAACAAAACTTCGTCTTCTTGGCGCATAAAGGCCCGGTTAAGACAACGCAAGGCAAACTTCAGTTCAGGAGTGAGGGTAAAAGATCAGTGTCAACAGCCGGGCACGACTTCTTTCATTGGTTTACCCCCCCCCTCCTGCTCCGGCACAGTAGCCGGGCCCTCGCTTGCGGAAGTCTATCAGGGCCGCGCCAGAACTCCTCCATTCCCAATCGTGCTCCACTCACGCTTATCCATTGCACGCTATCTCGCTACCGCCATTTATCCCCCTTTACTTCGATTTTTCTCAAGTCCTTCGCCCATTTCCCTTGTCTATTCACCACGACTTCTATTTTCCTCCAGGCCTGCGCGCACTGATCCCTGTTTCATCTTCCTTATCGTCAATCTCCCATTATCCATCCTCACCATGTGAGTGACCCATTTTTAAAGACGTGAATCTTATTGGTGCTCTATCTTCCTCACCACACCAGTTCTAATTCGGAAAACGACATTATTGATCCAACCAAATACCAGTTTGAATTAGGAAATAGTCATTGTTGATCCCAATCAGCGTCATTACGGCCATGCCAATCAATTATTCAATCTTCTTCACACTTCTGTTCTCGCCACCCACGCCTCAGCCCCGTAAAGTAGTTCGAAAGACAGCCCCTTCAAGCAACCTCACAGCTCATGACCTTCTTCACAGTATGCACAGCACTAAACCCTTCATCAACTCTAAATGCCCGCGTAGCTTCCATTAAACCAGTCCTCAATGCACCGTAGCCCTTGCAGAGGATATAGCTTAATATATGGTGCTAGCGGGTGTACAAAAACGCGCGCTGTCCAAGTTTGCAACGAGAAGGCACTACACGTACCTCCAGCGAAACCAACAGAGGGGAAGCTCATTCCTATCTGTACCTGCTTTACCGGGCCGCGCCAGATTTAGTCGAGCACGATGTAGCGTCGTGTCCAGTCATTGCGCCCGGTCGACAAAATTATTACAAGTCGGTGCTCGTGGGACGGCAACAAATTTTTCCCGTGGAAGTTGGTCTAATGTTGGAGTCTGCGCTAGTCGTGGCATTCCAGCAGAGTTTCCGGTGGGTATCCGGGCTTTCGGGCGGCCAGTCGGTCGTGGCTTCTTAACCGCAGGAGGAATTGAACAAGGCAAAAACGATAAGTGGAAGGTAATGGCAGAACTTCATCCCGGGTTTATTAATAAAGGCTCCTGAGAATTACTGGACTAGGGTTCATTAATAACGGCTCCTGAGAATGATTGGACTATCAACCAGGAGACTAGGGAACTACTGTCTGATAATAGATTGCTG
Source organism: Gammarus roeselii (assembly GCA_016164225.1). Lineage (NCBI taxonomy): Eukaryota > Metazoa > Arthropoda > Malacostraca > Amphipoda > Gammaridae > Gammarus > Gammarus roeselii. Next base: position 5,554 of record SDVV010006310.1, read on the forward strand.
CCCCCTCATTTGCCTAGGAATGGGCATGGCTGTGACCAGACTGACAGGAAGTGATGCTTACCCTTCCAATCACACGACTGACCGCCACATTCCTCCTCTTAACGGACATGTGCGACAGAGATGATCACGCAGAGGGATCAAAATCCAGTCAATCGTAAGCGCGACATCAACATCCTTAGATACCTTTAATTGGTTTTCATCGCAATACAAATCACTCGCACGCAGAATTGCAAACTGTCGAAGTGTAACACTCATTTGCTTCGACAGGTACTGTTGTAATATTAGGAATATACATTACCAAAAATAGCCCAATATACTCCAACAAATATCTAAAAGGATATAGCTACTATGCCAAACACACAGTAGGTAACTGTTATAACCCACATGAATCTATCAGAAAAACGCAAGAAATATCAACAGCAAAACGAATAGCTACCACGAACCCAACTGAATTACAAGAAAGATCATCAACCCATTTCGAAAGGTCGTATTAAAGCAGACAAGCACATATTTGTCGTATTTCAATTGCCATACATACATAAATTTCATCAGGGTGGTTGTGATAAATCCAAAGAGTTTACAAGTAATTGGCAGAGAGCAAATAAACGTCAATCTCTAACTTGTTACGGTGGCAGAATGAAGCCCAATAATTGTGAATAATAGCGACGAGCAAGATTAAATGAAATCACATGCGCAAGAACATTTCATCCGTCCAATATCACGATATTGTTGCACATTAACCAAAGATTGAGTGATGACTTTCGCGACTGTAAACAAGCAGTGAATTATCAAGAAATTCTCGCTTCGATCTCTGACCCATCTTAAAAGTATTCTTATTACAGACTTAAAAGACAAGTACAGTAACAAAATATATATATATATAAAAGTTCATTTTGCAATATTTTAACTCGACATCTAAACCATAACATTAGGTATTCTTTCAAAACCATAACCATCACGACAATTTTTCAGTTTATGTTATTAATTAGGTATTTACAAGTCACCAACGATAGGCGTAAAATTCTTCTAGCACTTTATAAACTTGATAAATCGACACATGCAGCCTAACTGTTCCAGAAAATCAAGCAGAGTGTTTTTCGGAGAACAGTGAAAAACTTCAAATACCAGTTTCAATGTATTGTGAAGCAACGGCCCTCAAGTTCAAACTGCTTTCTAGCACTTGGCGGTCGCTCACGCCCCTTGTGGATAACATATAACACTGTAATAAGTCTTCATTTAGCTACTTGGCAATCACCGGCACGTCGTTAGGTTTTGGATGCAATTTCTTTATATGACACCTAATGAGAAAATTAATTGTTGCCCGCCTCCAGCTAAAAGCAAGAAGGAGACCAGCCTACAAACGATGTGAAGCTGGAGGCAGGCAATATCGAATTGAGCACGATAACATTTAAAAAGTGTTCCCCACACGAAGTTAATCACTGTAACGTCTTTTCAATTTGAACAGCCTCATTAACTGAGCACTCGAATAACTCGGCACCAAGTAAAAGATCTGGAAAACATCAGCCGATCTGCCGAGGACAGCAACGCACTTCATATTGGTTGCTCAGCAAGTAAACAGATCACAATAAACGAGGCTAACTTAAGATTATACGGCGAATATAACCTAAAGCACAGGGTGTCAACATTGCAACAATGATGGTATAAACCAAACGGAGGACACCGCCAATCACAGAAGATGAACTAACCGCTCGAGCTCTCAAACCAGATTGTAATAGCATCCACTCCAGGGTGCGCTCAGTTTCAAAATGAGAAACAAAATCACTGGATACATCAGTAAATATCTGGATAGCCAGCAATGACCACACAATCAACACATCTAAGATTACTTATCGGGGCAAAAAGAGATCGTCTGTATACATGACAATGAAAACTCAAATGGCCAAGTATCATTAGGAAAACTCGGTACTTCCTTTCACTAACGAGGATCAGCACTGCCGTTGCAGTAATGTATAGGTATTTACTTGTATACAGACGATCAATACAGCCACAAATGGTTACAGATAGTACAGAGCTATTTCCTTAGTTGCTCTCTTCAACTTGCAACGTAAGTCAATCAGGTTCTGTGTTCACTAAAAATTAAGTTAGATTTAAGAAGTCTTCAACATATATATATAATCAATCCCAACTCAAATGACATTCACTGACACCACTCCGAGTTTATTGCCAATAAATAGCTCCAGAATAACTCAATCAGAGCAGTGTTAGTTTGGATGTCCGTCCCCAAAATAAAAATTACACTTTTACTTGCGTTTTTCACTTTAGGTATCCCGTACCTACTTATTGTACGTAACAATTCTCTTTTCATATGCCACCACACAATGTTCGTGGAACGTCTCAAGTAATATGCAATATTATAATCACACGTAACAGCCCAAGCTCCAGTTTTGCTTCTACAACTAACTGCTATTGGTGTTCTTAGTTGTAATATTTTTCTTGGCTTGACCGCCTTTTTTCACATCCTGACGTTTATTTGAGGTTTTGGTATGATTTTGAGTGGTTTTTCTTTCCTTAGACCCTATTCGGTCAAGAGAGTGTTTGCGATCGAGAGAAGACTTTGCATCATTACCTACGGACACAGCAGCATCAGCACCGTTGTTCTGATCTTCTGGGACATTGGCGAATGAAGGTTGTTGTTGAACAGAATTACTTATTTTGTTTTCCGGCACGGCGTTACGTTCAACTGATTCAGCGGTATCAGGTGATAAGTTCCGCTTGTCCTTAGTTCTCCGTTTGAGTAGAGGGTTTGAAGGAGGAGCGGCGGTGGGGTACACGCCATCGACGAATGTATCTTCTCTTCTGTAGAAAAGGAGGTAGGGAACTCGTGGGGCATTACAGCGTTGCAGTTCTGCAGACGCTATTGGCTTCACGCAGGCATCGTCGTAATGCAGCCAACAATTGTAACCAGAGTGGAAGACGTCGCAAACGTAGTGGCCTTTGCTGGCCTCTTTGCCGTCATGATACACGATGCTTATCAGCTTGTACTTGTTCTTATCGGCACACAACCTTTTGCGATTGTTGATGGAGATCAAGTCCTTGGTAATTTCGAGGTCGATAGGCAGCGCGACGTCTTTCACTACCTTCTGCAGCCCGCCATCTTTGCTGTACACAAAGCGCTTCAGCTGCAGGATGAGTACTTCCGGCAATTGCTCCAGGAGGCGCTGGTTGCTCACAGTGAGTTCCTCCCTCGTGTCGGTGCACGTGTACCCAGCAACATCAGCCTTGCTTACAAATTGCTCCAAGGCATCCTTTACACTCGTGATTTTCTCATCCTGGATGTCGAGAGGCAACGTAATGAACGGCTCTAGATTGGCCGTAACAGGAGAATTGCCTTTCCTGATTATGGATCGCGATTCGCCCCAAAATATCTTACTAATAGGAGAGTGAGAGAACTGAGTGGTCCTGGTGATGCAGCTCTTGTTCTTGGGGCCCATGGTGACCCACGCCTCGTTGCTGTCATCTGCCTGTCCGTTGGGCAGCACCACCACACTGGTTGTAACAGGCGCAGCTTTACCACACTTATTTGCATCCTTCATGCTAGCCAGTTTCAAACACTCTGTGAACTCATCGTGGCCAGCATTCAAAAGGAATGTGAGCATCTCCTCTGCGTCTTGTTGAAGTCCCTCCATGAACTGGCCGCCTGTCTTCTCGAGCAACATCTTGTGAATGGAAGATGGTTCAAAGGGATCTCCCAAATGAATCTCGGGTAGGTTCACTATGTTCTGGCCGCCCTTCTTGCCACGAGACCGCGTGTTAAGGTTGATATTGGCTACATTCATTGGGGCGAATTCCTTAATGAAGGCAATGATGCTGTGGGTCACCGGCAGAGTGTGTGGGTTGATTAAACCACCGATCAGCTGGTCCATCTTACGGTACAAGTTGACAAACTGAGGTATACACACCACAGCCTGAAGTACTGTATTAGAGTAGCACCAGTAGTTTTTGTTTGTCAGACCACGGGGCTGTAGAGTCACGCTGCTATAGTCGGGCTTGTAGTCGACCAGAAATTCTGATGGGTAATTAATACAATAGTAAAATACCTAGCATAAACAGCTATGAGCATAAGCAGAAATGAGCACGAACAGCTATAGGCATAAACTCAAGTTTCACCGACATGATAAACTATCTCCTTCATTGATATAAAAATAACTACTGTAGTAGTTCTAACCCAGGTAAAATAAAAAAATACTCATGATAGCTCTGATAAATCATTATATGGTCAGCTAAGAACCGGAGCAACGTTTCCAAGTTGTGAAGAAGTCTGCTCACCTCCTATCTTTGTGCGGTCACCCTCGAGTAAAGCAGCGTCCAGCTGCAGCTGAGCAGCCTCTGCTCTGGGAGGTTGGTGGGCAGAAGGGCCGTTGGTGACGGCGCCTGCAAAGCCTTGTAGCATGCAGTCCACACCAGTCATAGAGGTTAGCTCTGCACAGCTATCAGAAGACAGGCCAGGCCCACTCACAGTCCCGTTGAAGGGAGACACGACAGCGATCTGCTCACAAACCAGATACATGATTACGGAGACTGCTTCTAGTACACGACAGCGATCTGCTCACAAACCAGATACATGATTACGGAGACTGCTTCTAGTGCCGATTTTTTCCTATCCCATCATGGATCAATTAAGAACCTATTTTTAATAGTAAATAAAGTATAAAAATTCCTACTGGACAAAAACAAAATTAGGTATGAGCAGGTGAACAGCTTTTCCCATTATACGATATGCCTTCAATTGTACAGAAGCCCATAATTGATTTAATCTGTCGTTAAGGATAAGTATCAAAATGTATAGGTGACAATCTTTCAATAGAAATCACATATGATCGATGCGTAGCAAGTGCTACTTAGTGAAACAAACTAGACAATTCTTACATGGCAGCTATGGTAATAGGAATTGCCAAGCTGCTAATCTCAATCACCATAAAATTCCAGTTGGAGATGCCAATGAATTTCTTCAAATCATGGGAACGAAATTAATTTACTGTCAACCAATTCAAATGAATTAACTCACATTCTTTCTATCACCATGGCGATCTTTCCAGTTCGGCGGTGTTTGCCCCGTCAGGTGTTCTTTCCAGTTCTTCTGTTTTTGCCAAGCTGACGAGCCGCCGGTAGTGACGGCTTGTAGATGAGTGGTAGAAACCTGCTGTGCCGGAGTGGCAGAAGTGTGCTGTGGAGTAATAAGTACAACAGCAGCCGCCTGCGAAGTGGCTGCAGCGGCCACCGAGGGAGTAGGGGCAGCATAAGGAGACGCTTGTTCGGTCACAGAGGAACACTTCTTAGGTGGCACAGGCGGCTTTTCATTGGTGGGCGCGTGGTCAGGAGTCCCCTGAGAAGGGCACGTGACGGGAACGGGCGTGGGATCCCGTCTGTAAGACGCTGTCTGCTGTTGCTTGGCTGTAGCAGAAGCAAGTTTTGCAGACGATAATGACAAGCCCACCTCTGATTGGACTGGAAGATTGGATGCCGCAGCTTGATAGGAGATGGTGTCAGTTTCCTTGTTCAGCGAGCGCGAAGTGAAGACCAGGGATGTTGTCAAGGAAGTGTAGGCAGGTGTCACGTCTGTACAGATGAACTGAAATCCGGGCGATTCTGTCATAGAATTGATTGTATTGTTGCCGCTCGTGAATGGCACTGCAATAGTGTCACAGCCGTGTACTGATGTATCAAACAAGGGCGACTTTTTCGATTTGCTGGGCGTGGAATCCAATTTTTTCTCCGAGTTTTTCAACTCTTTAAGAGTGGAGTCTCCATAGTTCACTTCATTTATCTCAATGCACAGATCCTCAGGCGAAATGTCTCCAAACATATACTTGAAGGGAAGGTTGCACACTTGCCCAGAATGAGTGTCCATAATTGGGATACGCTGTTGGCCAATACCAGCATCCTGTTGAGTCAATTCGTGTCTCCCGTTCGATATCACGGAGTTCTCTTCACGGGCTGGTAGAATTGAGGTGGCAACAATAGCGTTGTATTGCGACTCGGGGGACATAGAATTTGAAGAAGACTGTGGGGCGGCTGTAGGCGGCATGGGACTGCTTGACATGCTAACAGTTGATGCATCAGAGACCGTTTCGTTAGGGGACAAAGAGCTTTCTATGGTAATGCCGGACATAGTTACATCGCACGTAGGGGACACTGCTTCTGGTACAGGACTGGCAGCATCACTAGATAATCGCACGTCCGAGGCTGGAACTGCCGAGGGAATAGAACTTTCACTATTTTGGCTAACAGATAATTCAGAGAATTGTTCATGCAATGGAGTAGAAATTGGAGAGGAGAGCGCGCTGACATTGTTTTGCCCGGCAGGAGATGCAACAAAGACTTGCTCAACGCACAGTTGGTCGTTGTGGCTCTCATGCACCATAACACTGTGCGGGATGGTAGAATAAGTGTCTGCGTTGCCATTCGAGGGCTGAAACGTATTAGCCCCATGTGACGATGGATCAGAAACGTTACCGTTGCCATCAGCAGCCAGCAGCTCTTGAACCACTCCATTATTGTGTTCGAGGGGTTGTTCCACAAGTCCACTTTCTTTGTTCTGAATATTGCTGTAAACATTACAGTTTTGCTCGTTAAAATTATGAGAATATTGGGCGGTGTGGGGTGGTGGGATGAGACTAGTCATCATCGTAGGCATATCATTGCCAGGTGGAGGATGATTCACATAGGGCGGGTAAGCAGAGACATAGCTAGCCATGGGATCAGATGTGGGAACCATTGGAACATTGTGGACAAATAATGGGTGACCTTCTAATTTTTTTGACATTTGATTATAAGGCACTTGATGAAACTGGACATAGCTCATAGCCTGCCCATAATCTCTATCACCATGATCATTGCTTGCAAATGAACTATTCTCGTGTGACCCTCTATCATCATTAGCATTCATTCTATCACCAGCACTAAACGAATTTCTTTCATTACCACTGAACAAGTTTCTATCATTATTAGCCACAAAGGAATCGCTTCTTCTAGATCTGTTTACAGCTGTGTTAGTTCCTCCACGCACTCCTCCCCGAGACATGCCTCTACCACGGCTAGCCCCATTGCCACCTCGGTAGGCCTGCTTGTTGCAGTTCATGTCTTCATTCCTGTATTGCTGTCTCTGTTGCTGTGCTCGGTGATACCCGCTTGCAGACGCAGATGAGTGTTGTTGCTGTTGTTGATCCATCATTGCACCGGCATTCATAAAAGCAAGATGATTAGCAGCATTAAGTTGTTGTTGCTGCTGATGTGAAGCCACGTGTAGCTGAGGCACAAGATTAGTCGGGACTGCTGGAGAATAAGCCCCCGCCGTCAGATGGCCTGCTGCACTAGGATGCTGCACAAGACCTGTGTTGAAAGGTACCATACCACCTTGATTAGGAGAATAAAGGCTCAAACTAACATGACTATTCTGAACATGAACCATGCAAGTGGCGGCAGCGGCAGCAGCAGCAGCGGCTCCACCACCATACGGTGCGGCCGGGTGCCTAGCGTGTTTAGCAGTCATTGAAGAGAGTGTAGGTTGGTGTTGGGGAACAAGTGATGGCGGTGGGTGCAACAGTGGTTTCTGAGACTGGTGGTAGGACGGTAGTGAGTATTGTGCAGCAGAGACAACAGCAGCGTGATGCTGCACCTCTCCTTGGTGAGGAGGAGTGGGACCATCCAAAGTGCCAGGTGAGGCGGGCCCCAGAGGGACGGCAGCTGCTGACGAGCAGGACGACACACTGAGGCTGGACCGCCGGCGATCACCACAAGAGGCGCTGCCGTCTGGGCCCTCAGGAGTCTCCTCCCGCGCACCAGGACCTGAGTACCATAACACTACAATGGCAAGCTCCGTACCCTAGACTGCTGCATCTAAACCACACACCATCAGATACAAAGTTATATTCAAACAAATCAAAATATTATATAACTCAAGTGCATATATCATTCTCTAACCCAGCACCTATCACTGTTCCAGTCATAAATGCTACATAAATAGGCAGAAACCTAATATTCTGCATAATTTCACTTAACAATAATATTGTTTGGTGGCAAAAAAATTCATTTCAAGTAGATTCACTTGAATACCAAATAACCACTTAGCTACCATACCAAAACTTCAAAATTCTATACAACATGTTGGCAACACCATTTTTCACTAAAAATCATCCAACAAATCCTTTTGCATCTTTCATGTATAATTTCCTCAAGTTTTGAATAATAGCAAATTAACAACAGAAAGATCGCCTCATCACTCTGAAGCTACGCATCAACCCATTAACTTACCGTCGTGACTATAATATTCCTGGTGTGGATTAGCCATAGGGTAGGGAGATAAGTACTGAGTAGGATATATGTGAGGTAGGAGGACCTGCTGGTGACTGTGGGGTATGTAATACTGAGCAGTTGGCTGGACATTGGAGTAGCCAATTGGGTAATGGTGGCCATCATAGGCAGCAACAGCACCAGGAGGTGGCACGCTGGTGTTGGTCTCATGTATTGCCCCAGCATCTGTGCTGTAGTCTTCAGTGTCAGCATAAACAGGCTGCATGGTGGGGGGATATTGCCCTCCATGGTAGACATTGGAAGCACTGCCACCATAATACGCGTGTGTGTTGTTGTAAGTCATGCTGGCAGACTGAGGAACATACGGAGACACAGAGGCGTCCAACTGAGAATTTGTGACCAGACTAGAATTAAGGAGGGAATTTTCCGATGTTTGTGAAGTATTGGAATTTACTGGAGCCAGATGATCTGACCCAGTAGGCTGTTTGTTAGCCATATTGTTGTTTGGATTAAAAAGTGTTAACAAGGTATAGGCCTGGGCATTCACTATATTGCTTGTTGATATGATGCATCAACTTGAAACTTGATCTGTGAGTAGAATCTTATCTGAAAAAAAAAAAAAAAAAATTAGAGCTTTGGAAACCTGTAACAACAAGGGTGGTTTATGTTTACTTACATAACCCTAAAGCCAGATGAACACAATTCAAATTTGCACAGTTACATATTGCTGTGCAAGCAATTGATAATGAAAATATTATTTACACACCATTGATATCCAATAAATATAATGAAGCCCATGTCACTCATGTCAGCATGCACGTCAGTTACAAACACATTTGCAAACCAAGTCTCAAAGGTATGACTCCATTAATGAAACAGTTAAATTTAAGCATCATGGCTGACAAGCTAGTGGTGGTGAGCAGGATCACAGAGGCCAAGATTGAGGACTGTGAAGCGTTCAAACATTGGATTACAAAAAGGATCATTGAAGAAGTACACAATCTCAAGCAGCACATGGCCAGCCTGCATCAACAATGGTGGATCCCTAGGGTTAGGTAGAAAACCAAGGAAGCAATAAGGAATTGGATGCAGTGCAGAAGAGAACGTGGGACACATTACCGTGGACCACCAACCCCTCCCTTTCCAGGGTACAGGGTAAGTCCATCTCCCCCATTTGCTGTAACAGGTGTGGATTATGCTGGTCCGCTTTTCGCCAAAGAAGGGACATGAATCGAAAAAGTACATTGCACTGTACAGGTGTGCAACCACCAGGCAGTACACTTGAAGGTTGCTAAGGATCTGTCCGCAGAAGCCTTCTTGAGAACTATACGTTTTTCTGCTCATCACTCCTATCCCCAATTGTTGATCTGTGACACTGGATCAAACTATGTGAGCTCCGCTAAGATACTCAAGTCTTGGGAGGAACATCACAGGGTTCAGAGTACTCTGAATCAAAATAAATGCAAATGGCATTTAAACCCTAGCTGGGCCCCTTGGTTCAGAGGGTTCTTCAAGAGGATTGTGAAGATGGTCAAGCTTCGTCAACAGGAACGTTACAGAGCCATGGTGACGGAAGATGAGCTACGCACCAAACTCTGCAAGATAGAAGCGGACCTCAATGATTGTCCGCTAACTTCTATCTCTAACTCAGTTGATGGCTATCTACCCCTCACTCCATCCCAGCTGATGCTTGGATATCGTCTGGAACGGGAGCCAGTGGCAACACTGGACCCAGAGGAAGAGCTAGATCTCTTCATGTTCACAACAGAGCTTCTAACACCAACCTGAGAAATGTCCAGAAGATTCTGCATCGTTTCCAGACAAGGTATAGAAAGGAATACCTTACCATTCTGAGGCATCACGCCGTGGAAGCCAGGGAAATCATTGCGCCGAAAGGGGGGTGACAAAGTTCAGATCCACAATGAGGGCCCCAGACTGTTATGGAGTCTGGGAATGATGATCGAGATCCACGTAGGTGAAGACTTTCGTGAGAAATTAAGCTCAAAACTAAAGGAGGCACTATCAGTCTACCGGTGACTGCTGTATCCATCAGAGGTGCAACCTACTGAGAATCCCCCAAAGCCGCTGAGTCAAGGCTCTATGTTGCAACATCAAGTAAGCGCAGATTGTGACCATGATGCGCACTCCATCGTCAATGGCGCCAGGGACATTTCCATTCCCACAGGCGCAACCAAGCCAAACGCTGCCCGACAACTCAGAAGGCAGCCTTGGCCGCACGTCAGCAAATCATCACTTGGCTCCAATAAGGGCTCATGCGCCTTCTTCCTTGTGGGAATGTGTGGGACATTCCACATGCTCCCACCATCAGAAGGCATTCAGTGACGTGCACATGCGCTGGTTTGAGGCGGCAATTGACGCGGCGGGTGGACACGCCTTTTGAGGGGTAGGTGGGTCAGAATCACCCTTTCCCTGCTTCAGGTTTGTCTTCCCTGCCTGGCCGTTACTGCTTGTTTTGAATTGCCGCACATGCATGTAATAAGAAAAGTAATTTACATCCAAATAAGATTGTGAAGTAATATCAAATAAGTGACGTTGAAGGTAAATCTCTTTGTACGAGACGAGAATTAGTGCAGAAGTTGATGATTAAAGAAAAAGTGGTAGAGTAAACCCAACTTTGTAATTTGAGGCTCGGTTTTCCTCTGCTTGTGTGTGTAGTGTCCTAAAGCAACGCTAGTCTTCAGGCCAAAAGGCACAGTTAATTGTCATGTACAAGTTCCCCTGAGTAAACGTGCTTAGTGCCACAGCACAAGTGATGGATAAACGCGTTCCCAAGATCAACCAGGATTCTGCACATCAGTAGCCATAAATACTGCAGCTAAGACCTAATAGCTAAGACATACAAGACTAGTTTACTTATAGCTATGTAGATCTCTAGGTAGATATACTAACCTAAATTTAGTTAGGATACTCAAGATGTAGAGTAATTGTTAGCTACGTAGATACCTCCATTGACAGACTCGACAAAATGGCTGCAACAAAACCCCTAAAGAAGGTACATGTGTAGATGAGAAAATAAAGATGTAGGTAATTCATGATTGAAGTAATATTGTCTTAGAATAATGCAATTAAATAAATAATAGGTACAGTCTTTATTCTGACAAGATTCTGTTGTTCTTTTTATAATCCAGTTTGTAATTTTGTGACAAGTTATGCAAAATATAGAATTCCAGTCCACGAAAATGTAAAAATTCAGGATCTAAAATAAACAAAAAAAGTTGTTCTAAAACAGTCTGGTATAAATAAAACAAGGTAAATCCCCACCACAGGCTTTCAAGAAGAAACTTCCCAGTTTATGGTCTGCCCTCTCTTCAATAATTCCAACTTACAAAATTAAAATTTTGTTTTGATTGAGGACTACCCTCGGCTAACTAGCCATGTCATTTTTTACCTCAAAAGAATTTTTCTTCTAACTTCATATAAAACCAGCCGTTCTCAAACAAAAAAAATGTCACCTGATGTTTTTGTATGGATCCAAAAATTATTTTTCAGGAAATATTTTAGTATTTTCAAAATTTTCAGTAGCTAAAACATCAGCGCGACCAAAAATGTATATTAAGAGAAAATGTAGAATGTGAGGGGTGTAACTACAATGTTTGTAGATTTTTGTGAGTGGGTGTTGTTAGGAATGTGTTTTTATTTCAGTTTTTGAGAGGGGTGAAAGAGGTTAATCAGACTGCATAAACTGAACTGGAACCCATTCAAGGAATGACCTGACATAAAAAAAGAAATGTGGAGAAGGGTATGGAAAAGTCTTTGTGTTGCCTTGACAATAGACAAAAATTGCTGCAAAAATCCCAAAAATTACTTTTTCAAGAAAAAAAAGGCTGGATGGAATGCATTTTTTTTGGTGAATGCTTATGAACATTGGAACTGTATGAATTTCTTGATAAAAAAACACATTAATCTCTAGTAAAGGAGTTTTTTTTAATCAAGTTTTTGCACATTTTTTTTAGAGGCCAGCATTATATATCAGTCGGACTATTTCATGATCAGTCCTACAAAACAAACTATTCCAGCCAGCTATTCTTTTGAAACGATGCAAGCAGGTACTGTCAAGTCTTCCAACACCTGATATTACACGAACAATGAAGTCATATTTCCTCAAGCAAAAGGAGTAAGCCTCAAGCCCAACTACATTCATACCAATTCCTTTGAAATTTCAGTCAAATATTTGAAAGGGTAATAAGAGTATGAATAGTAAATTCTTGTTGAATATATATGGTTCACCTCCATGAGTCATGGTTTCAGAGGTAAGAGTATGTAGACCAAACTACTGGAGCCCTTCCCCACATCAGTTTTTACCTGGAAAATTCAGTGGTATTTGTGTGACTAGACTGTTAGTTTCCCAGGTTCTGGCTGGTTTGGACTCATCTTCTGCCCCTGGACCTAATGGCATTCACCCTGGTGTTTTGAAGTCATGTTCTTGGCAGCTGTCATTGCCCTTGTCTCTGATTTTTTCAAAATCATTGGACCTGGGAGTTTTACCGGAGGCCTGGAAGGAATCTCGTGTTGTTCCTATATTCAAGTCTGGTTCAAGAAGTAACCCTCTCAATTACCGACCTGTGAGTCTCACTTCTGTTTGCTGTAAGGTGCTGGAGCAGGTTATTGTGTCCCAGTTGGTGTCTTTACTGGAAGATTCTGGCATTTTGTCTGGGGGCCAATTTGGTTTCAGGGTTGGAAGGAGCACTGAAGACCAAC
>SDVV010006311.1:0-18543 GCA_016164225.1 Gammarus roeselii
TGCAGTAATTTAGTTGTAGTTAGAGTGACTCGTTGGTCTTTAGCAATGGGCACAGGTAGATGTTCAGATACTGATTACTTCGAGTTATGTTCGCTGGCTCCATGTGACTACACAATACAAGACGATGCGATGACATCTAACCTAACTTCAAAAAAGCTGGACTACTTATCACGACAGACTGAAACATGCCAAGTTTCGTTACAAGCGTTTGAGAACTAATACATCGTTTGATCATCCACACGATATTCTTAGATACCCTGGATTGCTGGCTGCGAACGTAACGTGTTTAGGGTAAAGTGTGGCTGGCATTCAACGGGCCTCTTGTATGGCAACCTTTCCAGAAAAATCAATAAGAGGGTCCAAGGAGTGTCTCCCAATAATATTAAATGGAGTGTATCTTTGAGCCACCTCTTCATGACTTCCAACCCATACTAACAATAAACCCATCAAACTCCTTCATCTCACTTCCCTTTCATTTCTCATGTGTCCATATCTCCGAGGAATGTTTCTCTGGCCCAGTCTTCTATAATAAGCGCCTCATCTTGGATGAACGAGAGCTGGATGCCGGGACTGGGCCCAAATCACACAATACTGACCGTATCTGAGAGCAGGCTGGGGCCCAACGACGGCCCTCACTGCCCGCAATGAAGCCCGAAAGGGTGGAGAAGAAGTTCCTTGTTTCCTTGTACCATTTTTCCCATTAGGGTCTGCCTAACAATTTTAGCCCCTTATATCAAACGACGTTTGAGCATTTGGAGTCGTCAAATGATGACCAGAGTTGAGGACAAAATCATTATTCCTAGCGTGAAAAGTTGGGTTTGATAGAAGGGTAAAGTTTTAGAAATGCTAACTAAAAATTACTATAAGATTATTCGTGTTGTAGCTACGTAAAAAATTGAAACCTTATACAACATAACCGAGTCGATTTGCATAATAGTATAGACCAGAAATTAAACTGGCCACTTCAGCAAACCCCGATCAGTTCAGGTTTTACTCAAAAGGACAAGAAATTAAATCAGCTAACAGAGGATCAGACAAAGGAGACCTGTTTAGAGGATTTGAAGATTCTAGCATTTATAATGATGATACATTTGGATTGAACTAAGCAGATGTGAACTCAGATGCTCTGCACCGAAACCTAATTGCTACATTCAAGTACAATTGTATCTGCTACTTTCAAACCCATGGAATTACATGGAAATCAACTAAAAACATATACCAAATCAAAAACCAACCTGACGCTACCAAGCGAACTTACTAATCTTCGACTCCTTCCAAAAGGGTTAGAATGGATGCTAGGTATTTCAACAAAGGAATTTCACGAAACAATTTTGAGTGTGGTGAGTTTAAAAAACCATAAAGAAATCCAAACCCCGTTCGTTTGGCAGATTTTCAAGTAATTGGTCGTAATAGATCTAAAATCTGTGCAGAAGTGGAGTTCTCTTTGGAAGCGTTGTCATCGCGCAGAGAAAGCGAAGGTATTCTGGTCACTCCTACCTTACTTGCCATGCAGGGGGTTGACCTTGTGCATTTACAATGGGCAGTTACCCGACCAGATGATGAATCCAGAGCGCATGGTACACAAAAGACCTACAACAGGTATAAAGATATGCATGCGCACTACAACAGCTTGGTCGGTTTATCAGACATTTTAAAATGGAGTTGATCGGTCACTGTCACATGATATGTTTAATTCTTGCAGGTAAAAAATTAAAAGACTTTACTTAGACACAGCGATTTGAGCTTTTAAACATTCTTTTGACTATCTCAAGAAACTACGCTTGTTCCTTCACAAACAAAGGCATTTTTTTTATGCTAAATTATTATCCTTAGTATGAGCCTATCAGGTTTTGTATATTATTGTTGCATGCAACTTTCATCGCGCAATTTGAAAAAAATTCTGCAAATATAACACAACAGTGACCCTGAATGCTTCGCCAATTCAGTCTATGATATATTTACTTCGTCTTGAACATTATTTATACGATCCCTTCTCACTTGCAGATCCAATTCGGTAATTTTCTTTCCCTCGAATGCTTCCCAATTTCCAAAGTGGTCCGTCAGGTATCATTGATCAAACCGGTTGAAAACTCCTAAATAGGAAAGATGCTCATCTAACAAATTAGTAGGGAAGCATCATTTGGTGGCTGGCAGGTTATCAGCAGCGATTAGAAGGTGCAGAAAGAACACCGATTGCGACGAACACCGGACGGGATACACAGAAACTGTGGCCCCAAAAAATCCAGAACGACAATTTTGGGGTTGAAATAGTTTGATTGATAGCTTTAATGTTAGTGTTGACATTGCAACGAAATGGGTTATGGAGAAGGAATTTTCAACAGTAAATTGGTTACCCTATACAGTCACATTGTCTGGACAACTTATACTTCACAAGCCCAGATAATGTCCGAATTGTGTACAGTCCGGGCGGTTCGCTACTCAGGTCCGCTACTTGCGGTCTCGAGATTGATGCGGAATAGTTGTAGCGGTTGCTATAAGCAGAAGTTGACTGAGTTACGGGTAGCCGTTACGCTATCGACAGCCGTTCAATTCCCCTGATAACGATCACTGAGGCCCTGCTGACACATGTTGTTGCCGTGGCATGGAATGCATTCGCATGATTTCTTGGAGCAGCACCTGGCAACTATGCTAGGCTAACACACACCCACGCATGCAGGTCCGATCACCTGTCAGGTGCAGTGGCATTCTATAGCATGTGACGGGTTGTGAACCGCCTTATTTTGATGCTGCAGTAGTTTGTTCCTGGGTTCTGCTGCTGCAGTACTTTGTTCTCGTATTTTGCTGCTGCAGTAGTTTGTTCTCGTATTTTGCTGCTGCAGTAGTTTGCTGTTCTCGTATTTTGCTGCTGCATTTGTTTGTACTCGTATTTTGATAATTTTGAACCATCAATCAGGAGTAAAAGAAACCATATCAGTGAACCGATACAAAATATGTTAGCAATAAGTGACTGATTCATTGAACATGTATTTCAAAATTATTTGCTTGCTATAACATATATATTTCTGGAGCCTCTCGCACATCAGCCAAAACTGAAGTTGTACATAGATTTAAGCAGTTAGCACTTTATCATATAATGTAACGTTAGCGAAGGAGCGGGTTGCGGTTTCGTGATTTTTTTTTTTAAAGTTCTCGTTGTAGCGCCTCTCTTCAAATTCCTCTGATAAGTTATTCAAAAGTCAATCCAGTCTCTAGTGGGAACTGTAATAGGTCATTTTGCTAGTTTTATTGTAAAATAGTTAGGGATACAAACGCGACCGGATAAGACGAATAAATGTGTCGTTGATCATTAAACGTAACACGTACTTCTAGCCTTCGATAAATGTATCGAACTACTCGACCGTTGGACTCGATTTCTGTACAAGCTTACGTCTATAAGATTCATTCGTTGCCGCAAAGGGCTCTAATACGAATCAATATTCATATGCAACAAATGGGCAGCATGGCTCTGAGGAAAACAAGATCAAACTCTCATATTTCGAATGTTACCGTTTGGCCTGGGAAAACTTAGTCCAGAAGGGAGTTAGGGAGTTGATAATTTGGTTTTCTGTGTAGGCAGAGCCTATTTGAAGTTCGGCGAGGGCCTTCAAGGACCTGATAAGAGCAGCATCAGAAACATCAGCAACAGCAGCAGCCGCTTCTGCAACAGCAGCAGCCGCTTCTGCAACAGCAGCAGCCGCTTCTGCAACAGCAGCAGCCGCTTCTGTAACAGCAGCAGCCGCTTCTGCAACAGCAGCGGTAGCAGTGAGCTGAGCTGTCGGCAAGAGTCAGAGGTCACATGTGGATTAAAGGGCAAATGGGTTATAGAAAATGCTGAGCAGAGCATAAGGAGGCACATCAAATATAGCAAACTAGAGCTCGGCCAGTGCAATGCATGCTCAGAGAGAGCGGCGAACGGCCCGGTAAAGCAAACAATCTCTATTCGTCCGAGCGATGGGAATTAGGTTTGCGTTACCATTATTACGTACTTATTCTCAACTTCGAAAAAAAAATCAATATTGACTGCAAAAAGTGCTCGAATAAGTAGCTCGGGTCTGACGAGTGTTCGTGTGCCACTCTCGACTTTTGATAAACCTATATAAATTTGTTATATGATCACACATCGATTGACATATGAAGTGGTACAAGTGGACTTTATTAAGGTGTCAACATTACGCATCCATTCCCAATAAATGACGTAGTCCAGTCAATAGTGTGTATTGATAAATAGTGTATTTTGTTACGAAGTATCTTGTGCATAGGTTAAAACGAGGTGCCCAGTGTGAAGTGATCCCATTCACTCATTTCTCCAATCAATTGACCTCAATGGCGCAAAATGGACGGAATTTAATTCATGAACAATTTTATGAACAGAATGCAAGGAAACATGTCAGTTCACGATTTTTAAGCCGCTCACATACCTCATTAGTGAACAAACACATTCCAGAGAAATGTAGAAAAAAAATCCTCCACGTACTGTGTCCGACTTGCTCAGAAGGAAAAGAACGTGCAATTTACGAATACGGAGAATTTTGCAATTGATTCGTGAATTAAATATATTCGCTGTTAGTAGGTTTTTCAACGCTGAGTTTAGAAAAAGAAAATAATGAAGTTCAAAAAGGGCATAATTTTTTCTAGATCACGTAGCGACGGCACAAGTAAAATTAATGACATCTATAGCTAGCAAAAAGGTATCCTGATGGTGCTATGCAACAAGGGAATAGTATTAGATACTCATCATAGTATAAGACACGTATAATAGTGTTCAATACTAATCACATTAAAGCTGCAAATTGATGCAGACCTGTGAATTTTATGCTCATCGCGTCTGTGAAAAGGACATTGAACCCAGCAAATGAGGCAAGGGTGATTGTGGAAAAATACGGTGCTTCTGAACCAATCATTGAGCAGCAAATGACACGGACCAGTGAGCAAGGAGAGAGTGTTCTGTGTTTGGCTTCGAGGTATCGTAATGGCCACCCACTCCTATAAGTTACAGGTCCTACTCATCCGATTGAACGACGGCGATGAGGCGAAGGTTTGCAAATCAAGAACACCATCAGCTTTGAGTATTCAAAAAGTGACCTGAAAATATGATTCGTGGGGCATTTATGTCCTGCGAGCTGGCAAGTCAAACAATGTATTTTCAATCACTAGATCGAGAATTTCATAATGATAAGGCCAATGCATAAACTTAAAATTGCTCATGTCACATGATTTAGAACTGTATTCCAAATGAAAAGATCAATGCATAAACTTTACATTGCTTGTCACATGATTTTGAACTGTATCCAAAATGTTAAATGTTCATTGCTTGCCTCGATAACTCACTGTGGGGTAGCCCCTCTCTTGTTACATTTCCCCAATACTTATAGCAAAAAATTGAGCAATTTCTCTATCATATTACCCTTGTTGTGAGGTTGAGGAACTGTTGTGTGGTTGAGGAGCTGCTGCAAAATAAGCTCATTTAAACCATTTATTTTACCGTGAGGTTATGATAGCGAATAATAGAGGTCAACCTCATCATCCAAGCTACTGTGCTGGTGACCATACGTGGCTAATTATGGGTGAATATGAAGAGGTTGTAGGGACTTTGGAATATGAAACAATTTTGTTGAGAATAGTTAACTCTTTATAAGGGATCACCTACTAATTATATGTACGTGTAGCCATCGCTCAGTTTCTCCCTATTCTGGAGGGTTGTCGTTTGTCACAGAGGAGAGTCGGCTGTCACAGTTTCTCCCGACCTAGGTAAGATGCGCCTTACCTAGGTCGGGAATGCTCGTCGTGGTAGTTTGGTTTTACAGGTGACAATTAAATGCCATTGTTTCCAAACCAATTTTGTTGGGAATGAGCTACGAATTCATGATCAGTCTCCTACAGAGCCACTACCCGCTCAGTTGCGACCGACTGTGATATTGAATTACAAAATGTGAATTTGGTGGTCGATTCAGCAACTAAGACGACTTTCAAAATGAGGCCAACTAGTTCGATATGAACTACAGCACTCACGGCTGGAAATAAAGTATGTACCTATTTCTTCGTGCAATATGAATCACTGCTGCAAAATCATGAATTGTTGTGACCACATTTTCTTCTGGAAAGTTTGTCAGTATAAGTCATAATTGAAGGGCCCGAAGATAGAGAATACATCGATCTCTCAACACATTAAATGTCGTCCGACTCCAATTCTACGCTCGAAAACGAGTGTTCCAATTTCTTTCAAATAAACTAAGACAGAGGATAATTTTACTTCTAATTGTTAGTCGTCTCACTTGACGCAATCCCGCCAGTGATGTTCACAACAATGCATGCCCAGAAGACACGAAATCGAGGAAATTACAACAAAAGTTGATTTAATTCCAACCGACTATCAGCCGACTATCGACCGACATCTTGTCGACATCTTACTGTCGACATCTTACTGTCGACATCTTACTGTCGACCGACATCTTACTGTCGACCCCCAATTTTTGTCATGGTGGTGTTTGACATTGCAATGAAAGATTCACCATTTGGTCCTTGAAACCACAGTACTTGGCTTATTGTCAGGCACAAGTATTTTTGTTATTATTACATTAGAAGTAAACTATGGTCTGTGGGGCCTCGCAGTGTCCCCAAAATATGGAGTACACTAAGATAATGAGGTGATTAGGAGTACACCAAGATAACGAGGTATTCAGGAGTACACCATGATAGCGAGGTGATCATGAGTACACCATGATAACGAGGTGATCAGAAGTACACCAAGATAACGAGGTGATCAGGAGTACACCAAGATAACGAGGTATTCAGGAGTACACCAAGATAGCGAGGTGATCAGGAGTTCACTATGATACCGAGGTAAAGAGGAGTACACCAAGTTAACGATGTGATCAGGAGTACACCAAGATGATGAGATGCACAGAGTTTACTCTAGAGCCACCGAACTGCTGAAAGAAGCACTCTTTTACACGATCCATGGAATAGCGTACACAAAATACATTTTGAAATTTCAGTATTTTTTATCGTCGGAAGGGACGGCTCCGATTTCATCATTTTTGTAACTCGTACTTGCGTCTCTTCAGCATTGTTCAATTCGTGTTGTTAAACAATATGTATGGTTCTATGAAGGTTATGTAACTAGAAAATCACCGTCCAGTTTATGGAAATGGAAACTTAACAAAAAAAATCACCCTCCTTCCCACGAAGTGTAAACTGTGTTTTACACCAGTGTCATTATTTTGTACGATAGTTATCGCGGAGTATTGGATAAGAGATGTACGATGTTAACCGTCGTACCATTTCCCAGGTTTCCATTTTCTGGAATATTCTATAGTTTAATATTTCCATCCTCTTATACACATTGAAAGGATTTTCCCGGGTATACCTTGACCTCAACTCCCTCGAGCGTGTACATTGATGCCTGCCCAAACACTCCTCACTGAGCCCCTCGCGTGTCCATTGATGACGTTCTCATAAGCTCGAGAGAATTTCGATCTGACTGACTCTTGAAATTGGTCAGCTACTTAATTTCCATTTGTAGTAACCTTCACCTATTGGTTGGATACGAGTATTAGACTTGGTGATAGGGAATTTGACTTTGTCGGGGGGTTCCCCTTAAGCAGACTTTATGAGAAATGCAGCTGCCAGTTCATAAGATTCGTGGCCCTGAGATCATATTTCTTATACTGATATCACTTTTGTCAAATTTCCTTGTCTCATCAACACGTTAGATGAAAATGGTTGTTCTCTCTATGACGGTACGTAGGAAGACCCAACTGTAGGCCCAATCCTATGACATGATGGACCATGGTCACATAAAACTGACGTATTTTTTGCGCACACACTCCTTTCATTTTTTCTTTTGGAGTTGACAATACGGATTCTGGAGTTGACAATACAGATTTATCAAAATGATTTCCTTCAAAATCTTCCCACCTAATGGAAATAAAATTCCAGACCATCAGTATATTTTGTTCTTTGAGTGTGCAAGGGAAAGTTTCTACGTTTTTTAATTTGTATAATGAACTCTGTAAACATCATATTATAGAACTTGCCGTAATTTCCTTAAAAACGCTTTACAACGGAGGAGAAAACTTTTGCAATATCTTAATAAACATTCGTCGGAATTTTATAATGCAAACGTTGTTCAAAATGAAATATATGAGAACTTGCCAGTTCATGATTTTCAAGCAAACCCATGCCTCATTAATTTCTTACTTCTATAGAATTTATCGACGTAAATAGCTTCAATATACTTTTGACAGCTCGCAATGGAAATCATAAATACAAGAATTATGGACACTGAAATCATCCCAAATTATTTATACAATAAAAATATTTAAGTTCAGAGGGCCTTTAGACTCTCATACACTATATGTTAGGAGGCATTGCAAAACGCTTGGTCATAGATCATGATAAGTATAGAGTTCGTTTAGAAAGGTTTGAAGTAAACCCGATAAGCCGTTTAGGATTTACAGAAAACCACCCAACACTTCCTTTTAATTTCCATTTATGACTCACTTAAGTTAACATTGTCATGCTTTGGTTCCTTTACATAATAGCTTGGAGCGTTTAACCATCTTGAATTTCAGGTTTGTGAACGCTGGAAGAAAATAACTGAAAACCCGGGTAGAATACCGGGGAGTTTTCCTGTCTTGGTCAGTTTTGGTTCATTACCAAAGAGTCACTGATTTCACAAGGAATTGACAAATCTTCTTGGTCAATCCAAAGAAACTTGCTGTCGGGCCCACTTTCTGTCCGGATGCAGTCAGTACCTTTTTGATCGGCTTAAGAATTAATCAGGAGCGATCGAATATGCAGATCAACTATATAACTTCTATTAATATCGGTATTGTAAATACTCAGTGACCGTTAATCATCAAAACTCAATTAGTCTTATACATAACTTCTAGAGAACAATCAAATTGTTTTATTATTATGTAAATTTTGCTAAGATTGCCTTGCAAATTAGAAAACGATTCGGCTGAGGCAGTGACGAGTCAGATTTTTCTCATTTCGAAATCGCGGATTGATGAGTATCGTGAAAAATCTAGTTTTTCCCCTACTAAATCATAACAACTACGCATCGTGGCTCAATAATCAGTTTTATGATTCGTCCTCTTATATTTTATGCACATTTCATGACAAGGCGAGGGATTTGTTAGTCATGAATCACTATGCGACACCAGCATCTACTTGTCAGGGCCAGGCAGGCCGAGTAGCGGTTGCCATCCTTTTTTTTTCGTTGTTATGATCCAGGAAAACACGTCCCATATCTGCGTCCAAAACGCAGTTCATTACCAGGAAAAACTGGTTGAATTTTCTATTTAAGGTAGTGAAATGCATCTGATAGCGTGTTTAGAAGCTAATTAATTTTAATCCTCAGTCGATTTGGCATTCCGTAGAATTGTGAGGATTCTGGAAATCATTTTTCGCAAAAGGAGAGTATTCGGAAAAAAATTCCATGCGAGACGTGAAATGCAGAATTAAAGATGGGCCGATACAATATTGAGGTTGACATCGGTATACCGATACAGAAATTTCGGTTAATGCTGAAACAGATACCATTTACATTTACTCCGATGGTCGGTTGCGTGACCTATATTACTTTTTTCGTCATATCCATTACATTTTGGATGGGTAGCAAGGGCTATGTCTCAGACGAAATATATTGACGTGGGGTAAACATTTGTGATCAAATTTTGAAATGTCCGGCGAAATTTACCGGCCAAACATAAAATAAGATTTACTACAATTTTTCACTTTCAGAATTACGAAAACGTAAAAATTTTACTTGATGAAAAGGGAGCTAAAGTTTAGAGCGCTCGCTTTGAACTTTTGCTTGCTTGTTCACTTAAGTGAAATCTTCAAGTAAACTCAAGTGAAATATTTACCATTAATTAAAACACGACGTTATGAAGAAAAATTTGATCACATGCGCCAGTACACCAACCAACCACCCTAAAATAATCTCTCTATGTGTTTCTTGCATACCAACGTTTAAAAATGGGTATCAGTTTGCACTCTGCCCGGAGGAGTGAATTAGCGGGAGGTTCATTAGGCCCGAGAACACAAAAAAAGTTACAAATGAAGCGCTGCTGAAACATTATATGCGAGCTGTTGAGCAGCCACGGGAGCACCGACAGACAACACTACGTAAGCTGCTGGGCTGAAACATTATATGCGAGCTGTTCAGCAGCCACGCGAGCACTGACAGACAACACTACGGAAGCTGCTGGACTGAAACATTATATGCGAGCTGTTTAGCAGCCATGGAAGCACCGACAGACTACACTACGGCAGCGGCTGGACTGAAACATTATATGCGAGCTGTTCAGCCGCCACGGGTGCACTGACAGGCAACACCACGGAAGCTGCTGGACTGTAACATTATATGCGAGCTGTTCAGCCGCCACGGGTGCACTGACAGACAACACTACGGAAGCTGCTGGACTGAAACATTATATGCGAGCTGTTCAGCCGCCACGGGTGCACTGACAGACAACACCGCGGAAGCTGCTGGACTGTAACATCATCGCATGCTACTTTCAGTAAACTGAGAGTAGCATACAATGATATTTTCCGGAGGTTGATTTGTATACCTAGAAGAGCGAGTGGCTCTGTATTCCCTGCAAATGATGTTGACTGTCTCAAGTTACGAGCTAGAAAAAGTCTATATAGCCTCCAGGAGCATATTACAAATTTTAATAATCCCTTAATGGAGGCTATGAATTAACTGCAATAATAGAGAGAAGGGACAGAATACTGCCGGTGCAGGAACGCCCCGATATTAGTAGAAATAATTTTCGACATCTATCTGCCTTTCCATGTTGTGGGCCTATGGTACATCTGTGTACCTGTCAGGCTGGAGACGTCGCTAATATGTTGGCTGACGGGTGGTTATGTGCTTTACCTCTCTAACCTTGAGTTTTGTTAAGTACATATTCATGTGGGGGAGGGACGTACAATTCATCCTGTCGCGCTTATCACTAACTCAACTTATGAATCTACGTCGCGTATTTCATCCCTACTCTGACTTGTCTCCATAAATATTCTTGTGGTGCGTTATTTGAATGTAATCATTATTGTACCATCGAGTGTTATAATAAAATCTATCATTATCGTTATTATTATTATTATTAGTGCGCGGCTCGCAGCTACGAGAGCACGAACAGACGAGTCTACGGAAGCTGCTGGACTAACATCATTACCGCGCAGCTCAACAGGCACGCGAGCACGAACAGACGACACACGGAAGCTGCTGGACTAATATCATTACCGCGCATCTCAGCAAGCACGCGAGCACGAGCAGCGGGCGGGATGGAAGCTGTTGGACTGTAACATCAATAGCGCGGATGAGGAACAAGGTTCTCAAGAACGTTGTGGATTGAAATAAGATTTGATTGAGGATAAAATGCAGTAGTTTGTGAGTTTACTCGCTAGTGGTGCTCGGTCTGGGGTATTAAAGAGGACATGAAGGCGGTTATAAGTTAACAAATAAACGCGCACATGTTGAATCGAGTCTCCAATTCCTTATTGTACGTTAAATCTAATGCAGTTCATGACTATCGTTAACAGAACATAAACTTTTTCCTATGTTTCTTATTCGTTGTAAATGGTACAAACACGAAGTGATTTTTCATCGTGAAGTGAAAGCTACAGCTGGAAATTGTTGCTTTGCTGTAGTCCAAACCATATGATGTTTATTCTGATAGAAATGACGCTCTGCTGTCAAAGATTCCATCCAATTCAATTAATTTGATCTTGAACCTCCCGGGGATGCACAGGTTTTACCCAATTCACATGGAGGTTACAAGGAATCAATGTCACTCAACATTTCGCTGGTGAAACTGATGGTACTTTGCTGAGAACTGGCATGTGGTAGTGTCTTTCTTTCTTGACTTGAGCCGTGACTGAAAAGCTGATGTTGGTATAATGAGTATACAAATACTGAAAATAGGGAGATTATTTCAGGTGCTGTTGACGTAGGCGCAGTCAATGTACCGGTGTTGTATATATATTATTTTATTCAAATCTAACGCAATATATACAAAAGTTACACGATAAATAATGAACAATTGATTATGTAAGGACTCGCGAGACAAGGGTGTCGTGTCGACAGACATGCGACGATGCGGCGCTATCGCCAGAACAGGAAGACACTGATCACGCGAAACGTGACCACGCGTTGAACATAGACCCTGGCTTCGCTACTTCTCAATGGAGGGACTAAGTCTGCAAATTTGACCGGTTTCGTATAAACCGAAAATCAATATAGCTCTAAGTCAAACTGCTTACAGACGTGATAGGAACATGTCACGATCGTATCTTCTGATAATGCAACGCTGACATTCAAAGCCTCCCCTCTTCATCAACCTCGAAATGCCGTTATAGTTAGAAGTACCAGCTGTGTGCCGGTACACACCCACATACACTCAAAAGCCTCCTCCCACACGTCAGCATAACTTGCCAACACTCTAAATTAGGTGGTAATAGCAGAGTGTCAACACATACCCACATACATTCGTATAAACGGTGTGGTAAAACAATCGATTACGAGAATATGGAAAGGAGTATTTCATTAACATCTAAGAGTCAAAACTTCATGTAGACTTGACAGTATTCGGTAATTTCAAACGCCCTTGACAGGAGCTCAACCACCAATTTTACGCCTGAATATTGACTGGAATAAAATCTTGAATAACCGTGAAAGATGATTTTTGAAGCGCTTTGAGGATGGGTCTATAAAGAAGTACAACAGCGGGAGAAAACTCGTTCATAGTTATTCTACAATGAAAACACGAGCTAGTATTTCTGCCCCAATAATTCCGCCGGTTGTCTACTCATAATATCATTATTATTTCAAAAAACTGTTGATCTACGAATAAAATTAACATTATGCTCAAATTTATGGCATGAACTGATCGTTGAAGTTTGCCGTTAGATCTAGTTTTCGATTGATTTACATATAACTACAAAACATCTCACTGTAATAGTTAATAGTGTCAGTGGGAACATTTTTACCCTCACACTGCGACACAAGTTTGTGCTTGTATACGGGCCATTGTGGGGCCCAATGGAAGTCGATTACTACTGACGATGAAAGGCAAATCTGGTTCAGTTCGACAAGGATTGCAATAATTGCACGTTGTAGAAGGTGGGTCGTGATTAATTCCAATTTCTAGCAGTATGGGATCATCACTGTAAGAAGAAAATCCAATAGGTTAAAACAAGTTCGGTTCGATGAACATAACTAATATGTTCCCTTGAATTAATGGAGGAAATGTATAATATGAATTGAGCCCTTTCTCCACATGGGATCGTCAAGTTCAGGCCAGAACATCAGAATTGAACCCATTTCTCTATATGGGATCGTCAAGTTCAGGCCAGAACATCAGAATTGAACCCATTTCTCTATATGGGATCGTCAAGTTCAGGCCAGAACATCAGAATTGAACCCCTTTCTCTATATGGGATCGTCAAGGTCACACGAGAACATCTGAATTGAACCCCTTTCTCCACATGGGATCGTCACGGTCGGACGAGAACATCTGAATTGAACCCCTTTCATCTCATAGGATCGTCACGGTCGGACGAGAATATCTGAATTGAACACCTTTCTCCACATGGGATAGTCACGGTCGGACGAGAACCCCATGAGCCGACGTTTGTTCCCATACGGCACAGGCCTCCTGAGGCTGAGTCATATTCTGGGGGTGCGCTAGTAATAATAATTGATCATGACAGTCATCAGTCATTTGATGAGAGGAGCATCAGTCATTTGATGAGGGGAGCATCAGTCATTTGATGAGGGAAGCATCAGTCATTTGATGAGGGGAGCATCAGTCATTTGATGAGGGGAGCATCAGTCATTTGATGAGGGGAGCATCAGTCATTTGATAAGGGGAGCATCAGTCATTTGATGAGAACAGCTTCAGTCATTTGATGAGGGGAGTATCAGTCATTTGATGAGGAGAGCATCAGTCATTTGATGAGGGGAGCATCAGTCATTTGAAAAAAGGGGGGGAGGTGTTGTGGGAGGGGACAAAGAAGGCGAGGGGAGGAAGTATGTCATTTAACATCAATTTTTGACGTCGAACTCACTTAGTATGGTATAAATTTGATATCCAGCAATGCAGAAATGACCCAAACGTAATTTTTTTACTGCGCGTTCCCATATTCCTGTAAGTCATCGATCGGCTTGATCTAACTTCCAGCCTCGGTGTGCGAATGAAGGGGGTATTTATAAAAATAATTATAATATTCACCCTGGATACAACCATGAACAGCCCATCCAGGGAATATATAACAAGGTTTCGTCTTCCGGGCTCTGCTTCTTTCATCTTGAAATGGGCAGGAACCCACGCAGGCGGCCAGCGTCTCACATACAACCAAACCGCAAAACCCTCTGAATAAATAAATACACGGCTCTACTCAAAAGTTCACTGCCTTGCACAGTTGTTGTAGTGCAGCCGTAAACACACGATGGCTCCGACCATCACAGAAATGTCTGCTTCTTCAATATTCAAGCAACGACGGCAGCAGCAGAAGCATGCCCTGGTATACAAATTCTGCGAGAGCAGTTTTTCACCCGTCACAAGCGTTTTCATGATCTCCTCAACCCCCCGGAGTCTTGTAACAGATTTCTTCCTTGCCAGCAACGCTGCCTTCTTCCTGCTCGCCTACTGGTCCAGCAATACAAGAGGCAAGGAACGGATTCGCGCTAAGCCTGGCGGCGGTGATCAGGTCTCTTGGCTCCCGCGAGACTTGAGTGCGACGAAGTAAGCCGTTATGACCGAGCCCAGAGGAGGTCGTTAGCCGTCATTTGCATACCGTCGACACTCCCGAAGTAAAGTTGTTGCTCGCATTATATCTTTGTGTGGTAAGTCGAATTCATACAGTTAATATATTATCTAAGTGATAATTTGGAACACCCATTTGACTTTCAAGGATTATACGATGCTTGCGACGTTTCCACTACACACAGCAAGATAGAATCACCCTGGTATCAGAAGTATAGAGTATTACCACAAACTGGCCAACGACTTTACCCTGAAAACTCCAGAGACATCATCAATCAGACCAGAGTATCCTCACTACCACAATCCACTTGATCCCGAGTTGCGGATCAATAAAAAAACGTTCAACCACAGAGAACAACGATAGAGCTACTCCAACAACACGAAGTTATTGCAGGAGACCATATGGAGTGTCTTGTCGTATATATTCATGTTGCCACAGTATGTCAGCAGCCTATCTGTTGTCATTGATGGGTGAGGACTTTCAAATGTATGACCATTGGGTTGTTAAGTTAAGATGAATTTGACATGAAATGAGAAACTTGAGATTGACTGAAGCAAAATTTAATCGAAGGTAATGAGGCCAGGACGATTTATTTTCCCATGTAGTGATCATATTTAGAGAAGTGGAATGTTACAAATCATGGTCTCAATTTCAACATTTTTATAGATACAGATACAGACACCAGGCCGAATCCCCCAAAAAAAAGGTGGCCGACGACAAGGCGCACCTCTCGCTTCTCTTACACACTCACACAAATTAGGCCTTGTGAGCTAGAGGGTCCGGTCAGGAGACCCCGCAACACCCTACGGGCCATGAGTGAGGTCTGTGGTCAGTGTCGGCAGCAAGTCCTGACAGTGTGACTGGATTTAGCCCTGCCGCGTCATGATGACCGCCTTCCAAGCCCACGACCCTCCTGTCTCTCAACTAGATGCCAATGGCGGGAAAGCACATCAGGGCAGCGTCAAAAATCATCCAATCACAATCGTTCTCCAATCACGCCTATTCATTGCACTCTCTCTCGCTACCTCCACAAAAAGTCTCTCCTTCTTAACGCCTGTTTCACACCATCCATCCACCTAAGCTTTGGTCTCCCTATGGGCCTACGTCTATCCGCTTCTGCCGTCAACACCCTTTTCATCAATCTCCCTTCATCAATATCCGCCATGTGCCTGAACCATCTCTGAGCACGCAAATCAACGCTGTCCTCTAACTTCTTTTCCTTCCCCGTTCTAACTCGCACCCCGTCGTTATTGATCCTGTCTCTCAGCGTCACACCAGCCGTGCTCCTCGAACATTTCATCTCAACGACATCCAGTTTTTTTCTCTCTTCTGCTCTCACACCCCAAGTCTCACACCGAAGAGCACAGTTTTGACAACTACGCCCTCGTACAGCCTTCTCTTTGCTTCCATTCCAACGTCCTACAGCTAAATACACTCTCCACTGCACCAACACGTATTTAAAAACATAATTATCATCAAATTATTATATATGTTGAAATTCGGATGATAAATAATTGTGCACGCATTTTAGGGCTAACATTTTTTAGGTCAACTTGTCTGTCTTTCATTTTGATTGCTACATTTAAGAACATGGCTTCAATTATCACGCCTTAATCCTCGTTCATGTGTTTATGCAGCAATAGAACATGTACATGTCTTACAGCAAGATGGCACCAATGCCAGGTGAGCTGGTAAGAGGCAAGCAATTGGCTCTCATTGACGTCTCTCTTAACAAGTACAAGCATCTTTAATTGTTTACAATATCGCTAAGAAGTTAACAAGGAGATGTCCTATTCGTGATGCCACCGTTATTAATAATTTCAAACGCGTCATTAAGGAAAACCTGACACTGTTAACACATGTGAAAACTCTTCATCGACAAAGCTGAATGTATCAACGTAAATATTTCCATAAAAACTTCAATAATTGAATGAAAAGAATACAAGATGCTATGAGTCATAGACGAATTGTGAAGCAAGACTTGGAAAACGCTATGTTCAAGGTCGCTTTCACAATTCCTGCATCAGCTGGTTACTGGATTTTTTTTATTTGATTTGAATTCGGCCTCAGTTCCACTGGAGCCTCAACGTGAGTCATAATAGGCTCCCCCGTAGGGCTCGACGATCATGGATTCCAGTAGGCTCGCACGCCTCGACATGCGAGAAAAACAACGTCGTCAAAGTTAGAACATTTTAAAGATTTCAGTCGTGTCAGACACACGCTGGTGCGCACAAGAAAAATGTTTAGACGAAAAGGATCACCGCCTTTAATCATTTCGAGTTTCAAGAGTAATAAGTATGCACACCAGTGCGCACAGGTAGCATCGTCGAGATTATTACAAGGCTTACGGCTACACGGGCAATGTCAGCTGCGACAGCAACGCAACACAATATTTACTGCCACGTGGTCTAGTTGTATTAGTAAATTTTTTTTATTCAGGTAAGATAAATACTCAGATAAAACGGAGCTAATACTTGCCTCCAACCCCTCAGAACCTCATGAAAAATATGTACACACGCCAGTGTGCACAGACAGTATCGTCGAAATTGGTACAAGGTTTACGGCTACACGGACAAAGTCAGCTCCGATTGTAATGCAACACAGAGTTGACAGTTACGCGGTCTAGTTTATTTTCAGTGCAGTTTATTTATTCAGGTGAGATAAAGACTCAGACGAAACGAATACCAGCCTCCAAACCCTCGGAACCTCAAAATATGGTCCGCACAAGAGCGAACAAGCACGGACTGAAAAAACACTTATTCAGAAAATTACAAACAGGAACTCTCGCACAAGTACACTAGCACTACTTTATTAAATTGGGGATCGTTAAGAGGAAAGAAAGGGCAGGTTTATCACGGGCTGAAAAACTGCTCAGATGATTGACATCATATTTATTGCTTAGCGGGATAGGGTGGGGAGGGGGCAGAGGTCATTTGGTCCCAAAGGAGCCCCAAGGCCCAACGAGCTCCCCGGGTTCCCTCGAGTCCCCCCGTCTCAGCTCATCTGGGCTTGTCTCGCCTCATTTCGGCCAGTCTCGACTCGTCGCGCACAACTCGACTTGTCTCGACATATTTCGACTGATCTAGACTCACCTCGACCAGCCTCGACGTGGCTCTCCCCCTCTGCGCTAGTAATCATGTGGACTGTAATAACAAATTTTTTCACTCAAGCATTTTAGGGTGGGAGAGGGGTGGCAGAGTTACCTCGGGTCCCAAAAGAGCCCGAAGAATCCCGGAGGGTAACCCGAGTCCCCCGACTTCCTCGAGCTCCCTTGGTCTCTCGAATCTCCCGTCTCAGCCCATCTCGCTTCGTCTCGCATCATTTCGGCCAGTCTTGGCTCGTCGCACCCAACTCAACTTGCCTTAACATGTTTCGACTGATTTCGACGCACCTCGACCAGCCTCGACGCGGCTCTCCTACTCTGCGACAGCAATGCTGGGGACTGTAATAACTCATTTCTCTACTCAAACACTACACATTTATACATTCCTATGTGAATGGGTTTTACAGCGTTGGGAGGGGGGAACAGAGGTTCCAGGACTTGGAGAGGCCACAATAGGGTTCCACAATTTCTCGAGAAGGTCCCAAAGGGTCTCAAGGGTGTCCCAAAGGGCCCCAGAAGGGTCCAAGTGGGTCCCCTCAAATCCTCCTGGTCTTCCAAGTCCCCGGGTTTCCGAAACCCCGAGTCCCCGAGTTCCGTGGTTCCCACGAGTACCCCACTTCCTTCGGTCACCTTGTCTCAACCTACCTCGATATATA
>SDVV010006312.1:0-18542 GCA_016164225.1 Gammarus roeselii
ACTATAACAACTTAAACAACTACAACAACTAAAACACATTAAACAACTAACCCAACAAAAAAAAACTATAACAGAGAACAACTAAACACATAAAACAACTAAAACACCTAAACAACTTAAACAACTAAAACAACTAAAACAACTAGAACTCCTATATCAACTGAAACACCTAAACAACTGAAACACCTAAACAACTATAACACCTACAACACATAAAACACCAATAACACCTACAACACCTAAAAACAACTAAAACACATTTAACAACTAAATCACCTAAAACAACTTAAACAAGTAAAAACAACCAAAACAACTACACACCTATAACAATTAAAACACCTAAAACAACTTAAACATCTAAACCCACTGCAGCACCTAGCAAAACTAAACCAACTAAAACAACTATAACAACTATAACAACTGAAACAACTATAACAACTAAACAACTATAACAGCTAAACAACTATAACACCTAAAACACATGTAACACCTAGAACACCTAGAATAACAACAACAACTATAACAACTAAATAAACTATATCAACTAAGATAACTAAAACCACTATAAGAACAGGAACAACTAAAACAACTATAACAACCAGAACAACTAAAACACCTAAACAACTATAACAACTAAAACAACTATAACAACTATAACAACTAAAACAACTAAAACAACTTAAACATCTGAAACAACTAAAACACATATAACAACTAAACACATAAAACAACTATAACAAGTAAAACAACTATAACTACTAAAACAACTAGAATACCTAAAACAACTTGAACCACTAAAACAACTAGAACAACTAAAACAACTATAACAACCAGAACAACTGAAACACCTAAAACAACTAGAACACCTAGAACAACTCAAACACCCAAAAAATGTATAACACCAACAACAACAAAAACACCTGAAACAACTAAAACACCTTAAACAACTAAAACACCTAAAACAACTGAAACACATAATTAACTTAAACACCTAAAACACCTATAACACAAAAAAAAAATTAAAAAACCTAGAAACACTAATACACCTAAATACAACTATAACACATAAACCACCTAAAACACCTATAACACCTAGAATACCTATAATACCTAAAACAACTATAATACCTTAAACAACTACAACACCCACAACAACTAAAAAAAATAAAACAACTAGAACAACTAGAACACCTTAAACAACTAAAACACCTAAAACAACTTTAACAACTAAAACACCTAACACAACTAGACCAACTAAAACAACTAAAACAACTAAAACAACTAAAACCACCATAACTATAACAACCAAAACAACTGAAACACCTAAAACAACTATGACAACTAAAACAACTATAACACCAAAAACACCTGTAACACCTAAGACAACTAAAACACATAGAACAACCACAACAACTAAAACAACTAAAACAACTTAAAAAACTACAACAACTAAAACACCTAAAACACCTGAAACAACTAGAACAACTAAAACAACTAAACAACTAAAACAACTAAAACACATAAAACAACTAAAACAAACATAACACCTAAAATAATTGAAGCACCTAAAACAACTATAACACCTGAAACAACTATAACACCTAGAAAAACTAGAACAGCTAAAACAATTAGGCACCTTAAACAACTAAACAACTAAAACAACTGAAACAACTAAAAAAATTAAACAACTGAAACAAGTAAAACAAATAAAACACCTAAACAACTAAACAAACTAACACAACTGAAACAACTATAAAAACTAAAACAACTAAAACAACTAAACAACCATAACACCTAAAACAACTAAAACACCTAAAACCCCTGTAGCACCTAAAACAACTAAAACACCTAGAACAACTACAACAACTAAAACAACTAAAACAACTTGAACAACTAAAAAAACTAAAACACCTAAAAAAACTGAAACAACTATAACACCTACACAAACTATAACACATAAAACAACTAGAACGTCTATAACAACTAAAACACCAATAAACAACTAAAACACCTAAAACACCTAAAACACCTAGAACAACTTGAACACCTTGAACAACTTGCACACCTAAAACAACTTAAACACCTAAAAAACAACTAAAACACCTACAACAACTTAAACACCTAGAAACAACTAAGACACCTACAACAACTTAAACACCTCAAACAAATGAAACACCTAAAACAACTAAATCACCTATAACAACTTAAACACCTAAAACAACTTAAACAACTAAAACCACTGCAACGCCTAACACAACTAAACCAACTAAAACAACTAGAACAAATAGAACAACTAAAACAACTATAACACCTATAACAACTATAACACCTAAAACAACTATAACAACTAAAACAACTAAAACACCTAAAACAAATAAAACAACTAAAACAACTATAACAACTAAAACAACTATAACAACTAAAACAACTAGGACAACTAAAACAACTAAAACAACAATAACAACTATAACAACTATAACACCTTAAACAACTATAACACCTAAAACACCTATAACACCTGAAACAACTAGAACACCTATAACAACTATAACAACTAAAACAACGACAACAACTTGAACAACTAAAACACCTATAACAACTAAAACACCTATAACAACTAAAACAACTATAACAACTGAAACAACTATAACAACTAAAACACATAAAACAATCAAACAACTACAACACATAAAACACCTACAACAACTATAACACCTAAAACAACTGAAAACAACTAAAACAACTAGAACAACTATAACAACTATAACAAGTAAAACACCTAGAACACCTAGAACACCTAAAACACCAACAACAACTATAACACCTAAAACAACTAAAAAAACTAAAACAACTAGAACAACTAGAACAACTATAACAACTAAAACAACTAGAACAACTAAAACAATTAAAATAACTAAAACAACTAAAACACATAAAACAACTAAACACATAAAACAACCAAAACAACTAAAACAGCTAAAACAACTAGAACAACTAAAACACCTGGAATAACAATAACAACTAGAACAACTAAAACAATTAAAAAACAACTAAACAACTAAACAACTATAACAACTATAACAACTATAACACCTATAACAACTATAACAACTAAAACAACTAAAACAACTAAACAACTAAAACAACTAAACAACTAAATCAACTAAAACAATTAAAACACCTAAAACACCTAAAACCCCAACATCAACTAAAACACCTAAAACAATTAAGAACAAATAAAACAACTGCAACAAGTAAAACAACTAGAACAGTTAGGACAACAAAAAACAACTAAAACAACTAAAACAACTAAAACAACTAAACAACTAAAACAACTAAACAACTAAAACACCTAAAACAACTGAAACACCTATAGCAACTAAACAACTAAACAACTAAAACAACTAGAACACTATAAAACAACAAAAACACCTATAACAACTAAAATAAATAAAACAACTAAAACAAATAAAACACCTAAATACTTCAAACAACTAGAAAACCTAAAACACCTAAACACCTACAACAACTAAAACACCTAAACAACTAAAAATAACTAGAACAACTACAACAACTATAACAACTAGAACAATTATAACAACTAAAACAACTAAAAACAACTAAAACCACTAAAACAACTAAAACAATTATAACACATACAACAACTAAACACTTATAACAACTAAAACAACTAAAACCACTAAAAAACTATAACAGTTAAAACAACTAAAACAACTAAAACAACTTAAACAACTATAACAACTGAAACAACTAAAACAACTAAAGCAACTAAAGCACCTAAACCAACCAAAACAACTAAACCACTAAAACAACTAAAACAACTAAAACAACTAAAACAACTAAAACAAACAAAACAACTACAACAACTAAAACATCTTTAACAACTAAAACACCGCAAACAACTAAACACCTAAAACCACTATAAACACCTAAAACAACTATAACACCTACAACAACTAGAACACCTATAACAACTAAAACACAAAAAACAACTAGAACACCTGAAACTACTAAATACCTAGAACAACTAAAACAACTAGAACCGTTAAAACGCCTAAAACATTTAAACTAACTACAACATCTAAAACAACTAGAACAACTTAAACAACTTAAATACCTTATTACCAAAACAACTTAAATACCTTAAACACCTAAAACAACTATAACACATAGAACAACGAAAACAACTAAAACAACTAAAACAACTAAACAACTGAAACAACTAAAACAACTAGAACACCTAAAACAACTACAATACCTAAAAAAACTAAAACACCTGAAACAACTACAACACATACAACAACTATAACACCTGAAACCACAACAACACCTAAAACACCTATAACAACTAGAACAACTAAGACACCTATAACAACTAAAACAACGAATAAAAACTTAAAAAACTATAACAACTAAATCACCTAAAACAACTATAACAACTAAACAACTATAACCACTAAAACAACTTTATCAACTATAACAACTAAATCAACTACAACAACTAGAACACCTAATAAGACTTAAACACCTAATACAACTAAAGCAACTAAAACAACTAAACACCTAAAACAATTGAACAACTAAAACAACTAAACACCTGAATCAACTAGAACACCTAAAACAACTAAAACAACTTAAACAACTATAACAACTATAACAACTAAACAACTACAACAACTAAAACACCTAAACCAACTAAAACAACTAAAACAACTACAACAACTTGAACAACTGTAACACCTAAAACACCTTAAACACCTAAAACCACTATAACACCCAAAACAACTTAAACATTTAAACACCTAGAACATTTAAAACACCTATAACAACTAAAACAACTAGAACAACTAATGCAACTATAAAAACTAAAACACCTATAACAACTAGAACACCCAAAACAACTAAAACAACTTAAACAACTATAACAACTAAAACAACTAAAACAACTATAACAACTATAACACATAAAACAACTAAAACAACTAAACAACTAAAATAGCTAAAACATATACATCAACTAAAACAACTAAATCAACTAAAACAACTCAAACACCTTATACACCTTAAACATCCACAACAACTAAAACACCTAAAAAAACTATGAACAACTATAACAACTGAAACGACTAAAACAACTTAAACAGTTAAAACAACTCAAACAACTAAACAACTAAAACAACTAAAACACCTAAAACAACTAAAACAACTAAAACAACTACAACAACCAAACAGTTAAAATAACTAAACAACTAAAACAACTAAAACAACTTAAACAACTATAACAAGTAAAACAACTAAAACAACTTAAGCAACTAAAACACCTAAGCCAACTAAAACCACAAAACAACTAAAACAACTAAAACAACAACAAACAACTAAACAACTACAACAAATAAAACAACTAAAACAACTAAAACAACTGAAACAACTAGAACAACTAGAACACCTATAACAACTATAAACAAGCAAAACAACTAAAACAACTATAACAACTAAAACAACTATAACAAATAAAACACCTTAAACAACTAAAACTCCTAAAAGAACTATAACACATAGAACAACTAAAACACCTTAAACTACAAAAATACCTGAACAACTTAAACACCTATAACAACTAAAACACCTAAAACAACTTAAACAACTAAAACAACTACGACACCTAACGCAACTAGAACACCCAAAACAACAAAATAACCTAAACATCTTAAACACCTCAAACACCTAAACACCTAAAACAACTAGAACACCTACGAAAAACTAATACACCTAAAACAACAATAACACCTAACCACCTAGAACACATAAACACCTAAAATACCTATAACACCTATAAACAACTATAACACCTTAAACAACTAAAACACCCATAACAACTATAACACCTAAAACCACTATAACAACTATAACAACTGAAACAACTCAAACAACAATAACACCTAGAACAACTATAACACCTAAAACAACTATAACACCTAAGACACCAATAACACCTGAAACTACTAGAACACCTATAACAACTGAAACAAGTAAAACAATTATAACAACTAAAACAACTATAACACCTAAAACAACTAAAACACATATAACAACTAAAACAACTATAACAACTATAACAACTATAACAACCGAAACAACTAAAACAACTAAAACAACTAAAACATATATAACAACTAAACACCTAAAACAACTAAAACAACTTTAACAACTAAAACTACTAAAACACCTAAAACAAATATAACAACTAAAACAACTAAACAACTAAACAACTAAAACAACTTAAACAACTAGAAAAACTAAAACAACTAAAACAACTAAAACAACTAAATACAACTTAAACAACTAAAACAACTATAACATATACAACAAATAAACACTTATAACAACCAGAACAACTAAAACAACTAAAACAACTTTAACATATAAAACAACTAAACACTTATAACAACTAGAACAACTAAAACAACAAAAACAACTAAAACAACTATAACAACTAAAACAACCATAACAGTTAAAACAACTACAACAACTAAAACAACTAAAACAACTATAACAACTATAACAACTATAACAACTAAAACAACTAAAACAACTAGATAAACTAAAACAACTGCAACAAATAAAACAACTAAAACAACTGAAACAACTGGAACAACTAGAACACCTAGAACAACTATAAACAAATAAAACGACTAAAAACAACTATAACAAATAAAACAACTACAACAACTATAACACCTTAAAAAACTACAACACCTAAAAACAACTAACAACCTAAAACAACTAAAACACATAGAACAACTATAACACCTAAAACAACTAAAACACCTAAACAACTAAAACACCTAAAACAACTATAACACCTTAAACACATACAACACCTATAACAACTACAACACCTAGAAACAACTAAAACACCTTTAACAACTAAATCACCTAAAACAACTTAAACAAGTAAAACAACTAAAACAACTGAAACACCTATAACAAATAAAACACCTAAAACAACTTAAACAACTAAAACCACTGCAGCACCTATCACAACTAAACCAACTAAAACAACTAGAACAACTATAACAAATAAAACAACTATAACAACTGAACAACTATAACACCTAAAACACCTAAAACAACTAAAACACCTCGAACGCCTGTGACACATAAAACAACTAAAACACCTAGAACAACTACAACAACTAAACCAACTTAAACAACTATAACAACTAGAAACACCTAAAACAACTGAAACAACTATAACACCTATAATAACTATATTACCTAAAACAACTATAACACCTGAAACAACTGAAACACCTAATTAACTTAAACACATTAAACACCTAAATCACCTAAAACAACTAAAACCCCTAAAACAACAAATACACCTAGAACAACTATAACACCTAAACCACCTAAAACAACCAAAACACCTATAATACCGATAACACCTAAAACAACTATAGCACATTAAACAACTAAAATAACCACAACCACTACAAAAACAATAACAACTAAAAACAACTATAACACCTTAAACAACTAAAACACCTAAACAACTTTAACAACTAAAACACCTAACTCCTAAGCCAACTAAAACAACTAAAACAACTATAACAACTATAACAACTATAACAACTAAAACCACTTAAACAACTAAAACAACTAAAACAACTATAGCAACCGGAACAACTAAAACACCTAAAGCAACTATAACAACTACAACAACTATAACAACTAAAACAACAATATCAACTAAAACAACTATTACAACTCAAACAACCATAACACCTACAACACCTATAACACCTGAAACAACTAGAAAACCTATAACAACTAGAATAACTGAAACAACTGGAACAACTGAAGCACCTAAAACAACAATATCATCTATAACAACTAAAACAACCATAACAACTGAAACACCTAAAACAAACAAAACAACTATAACACCTAAAACACCTTAAACAATAACAACAACTAAAACACATAAAACAACTAAAAACCACTAAAACAACTACAACAACTAAAACAACTAAAACAACTATAACAACTATAACAACTATAACAACTAAAACAACTAAAACAACTAACACAACTAAAACAACTAAAACAACTAAAACACATAAACAACTAAACACCTAAAACAACTAAAACAACTATAACAACTAAAACAACTAGAACAACTAGAACACCTAAATAACTATAACAACTAAAACAACTAAAACACCTAACAACAACTAAACAACTAAAACTTCTAACAACCAAAACACCTAAAACAACTAAAAAACTATAACACCTTAGATAACTATAACACCTAAAACAACTATAACACCTAAGACAACTGAAACACAAAGAACAACTAAAACACCTAAAACAATTGAACACCTTAAACAACTAAACAACTAGAACAACTAAAACAAATAGAACAACTAAAACAAGTGAAACAAATAACACAACTATAACACCACAAACAACTAAAACACCTGAAACACCTAGAACAACTAAAACACCTACAACAACTAAAACACCGATAACAGCTTAAACACCTAAAACGAATAAAACACCTAAAACAACTAGAACACCTAAAAACAACTAACACCTTGAACAACATAAACAACTAGAACACCTAAAAAACACCTTAAGCACCTAGAACAACTAAAACACATATAACAACTAAAAACTAAAACAACTAAAACAACTAAACAACTGAAACAACTAAACAACTAAAACACCTAAAGCAACTAAAACACCTAAACAACTAAAACACCTGAAAAAACTTGAACACCTACAACAACTAAAACACCTGAAACCATTGAACCACCTAAAACACCTAAAACAAATATAACAACTAAAACAACTAAAACAGCTAAAACAACTAAAATACAACTTAAACAACTAAAACAACTATAACATATAAAACAACTAAACACTTATAACAACTAGAACAACTATAACAACAAAAACAACTAAAACAACTATAACAACTAAAAAAACATAACAGTTAAAACAACTACATCAACTAAAACAACTAAAACAACTATAACAACTATAAAAAACTAAAACAACTAAAACAACTTAAACACCTAAAAAAACTAATCACCTACAACAACTAAAACACTTGAAACAGCTAAAACACCTTAAACAACTTGACACTTAAAACATCTGAAACACCTAATTAACCCAAACACCTATAACACCTAGAACACCTAAAACGACTAAAACACCTGAAACAACTAAAAAACCTACAATAACTAAAACACCTGAAACCACTGAAACACCTAAAACACCTATAACAAATAAAACAACTAAACAACTAAAACAGCTAAAACACCTAATAACAACTATAACAAATAAAACACCTATAACACCATAAACACCTAGAAACAACTGAAACACCTAAACAACTTAAAATAACTAGAACAACTAAAACATTTATAACAACTAAAACAACTAAAACAACTAAACAACTAAACAACTAAGCAACTAAACAACTAGAACACTTAAAACAACTAAAAAAACTATAACTTACACAACTAAAACAACTAAAACACCTAAAACAACTGAAACAACTATAACACCTAAAACAACTAAAGCAACTAAAACATTTAAACACCTAAAACTATTAAAACAACTATAACAACTAAAACAACTATAACAACTAAACAACTAAAACGCCTGAATCAACTAGAACACCTAAAACAACTAAAACAACTTAAACAACTATAACAACTATAACAACTGAAACAACTACAACAACTAAAACACCTAAACCAAGTAAAACAACTAAAACACCTATAACAATTAGAACACCCAAAAACAACTGAAACAACTTAAACAACTATAACAACTAAAACAACTAAAACAACTAAAACAACTAAAATACAACTTGAACAACTAAAACAACTATAACATATAAAACAACTAAACACTTATAACAACTAGAACAACTATAACAACAAAAACAACTATAACAACTATAACAACTAAAACAACCATAACAGTTAAAACAACTACAACAACTAAAACAACTAAAACAATTATAACAACTATAACAACTAAAACATCTAAAACAACTAGATAAACTAAAACAACTGCAACAAATAAAACAATTAAAACAACTGAAACAACTAGAACAACTAGAACACCTAGAACAACTATAAACAAATAAAACGACTAAAACAACTATAACAAATAAAACAACTACAACAACTAAAACACCTGAAAAAACTAAAACACCTAACAAACAACTAAACAACCTAAAACAACTAAAACACATATAACAACTAAAACACTAAAAACAACTAAAACACCTAAACAACTTGAACAACTTAAACAACCAGAACACTTATATCAACTAAAACACCTAAACAACTAAAACACCTAAAACAACTATAACACCTTAAACACATACAACACCTATAACAACTACATCACCTAGAAACAACTAAAACACCTTTAACAACTAAATCACCTAAAACAACTTAAACAAGTAAAACAACTATAACAACTGAAATACCTATAACAAATAAAACACCTAAAACAACTTAAACAACTAAAACCACTGCAGCACCTATCACAACTAAACCAACTAAAACAACTAGAACAACTATAACAAATAAAACCACTATAACAACTGAACAACTATAACATCTGCAACACCTAAAACAACTAAAACACCTAGAACGCCTGTAACACCTAAAACAACTAAAACACCTAGAACAACTACAACAACTAAACCAACTTAAACAACTATAACAACTAGAAACACCTAAAACAACTGGAACAACTATAACACCTGTAATACCTAAATTACCTAAAACAACTATAACACCTAAAACAACTGAAACACCTAATTAACTTGAACAACTTAAACACCTAAATCACCTAAAACAACTAAAACCCCTAAAACAACAAATACACCTAAACAACTATAACACCTAAACCACCTAAAACACCGAAAACACCTAAAATACCGTTAACACCTAAAACAACTATAACACATTAAACAACCAAAATACCC
Organism: Gammarus roeselii; assembly: GCA_016164225.1. NCBI lineage: Eukaryota > Metazoa > Arthropoda > Malacostraca > Amphipoda > Gammaridae > Gammarus > Gammarus roeselii. The sequence continues at coordinate 11,042 of SDVV010006312.1, forward strand.
ACAACCACTATAAAAACTATAACAACTAAAAACAACTATAACACCTTAAACAACTAAAACACCTAAACAACTTTAACAACTAAAACACCTAACTCTTAAACCAACTAAACCAACTAAAACAACTAAAACAACTATAACAACTATAACAACTAAAATCACTAAAACAACTATAACAACTAAAACAACTATAACAACCGGAACAACTAAAACACCTAAAACAACTATAACAACTAAAACAACTATAACAACTAAAACAACGATATCAACTAAAACAACTATAACAACTAAAACAACCATAACACCTACAACACCTATAACACCTGAAACAACTAGAAAACCTATAACAACTAGAATAACTGAAACAACTGGAACAATTGAAGCACCTAAAACAAATATATCATCTATAACAACTAAAACAACTATAACAACTGAAACACCTAAAACAAACAAAACAACTATAACAACTAAAACACCTTAAACAATAACAACAACTAAAACACCTAAAACAACTGAAAACCACTAAAACAACTACAACAACTAAAACAACTAAAACAACTATAACAACTATAACAACTATAACAACTAAAACAACTAAAACAACTACCACAACTAACACAACTAAAACAACTAAAACACATGAACAACTAAACACCTAAAACAACTAGAACAACTATAACAACTAAAACAACTAAAACAACTAGAACACCTAAATAAATATAACAACTAAAACAACTAAAACACCTAACAACAACTAAACAACTAAAACTACTAAACAACTAAAACACCTAAAACAACTAAAAAAACTATAACACCTTAGATAACTATAACACCTAAAACAACTATAACACCTAAGACAACTGAAACACAAAGAACAACTAGAACACCTAAAACAATTGAACACCTTATACAACTAAACAACTAGAACAACTAAAACAAATAGAACAACTAAAACAAGTGAAACAAATAAAACAACTATAACACCACAAACAACTAAAACACCTGAAACACCTAGAACAACTAAAAAACCTACAACAACTAGAACACCGATAACAGCTTAAACACCTACAACAAATAAAACACCTAAAACAACTAGAACACCTAACAAACAAATAACACCTAGAACAACATAAACAACTAGAACACCTAAAAACACCTTAAGCACCAAGAACAAATAGAACACATATAACAACTAAAAACTAAAACAACTAAAACAACTAAACAACTGAAACAACTAAACAACTAAAACACCTAAAGCAACTACAACACCTAAACAACTAAAACACCTGAAAAACTTGAACACCTACAACAACTAAAACACCTGAAACCATTGAACCAACTAAAATACCTAAAACAAATATAACAACTAAACAACTAAAACAGCTATAACACCCAATAACAATTAAAACAACTAAAACACCTAAAACACCTAAACACTTACAACAACTCAAACACCTAAACAACTTAAAATAACTAAAACAACTATAACAACTAAAACAACTTAAACAACTGAAACAACTGAAACACTTAAAACAACTGAAACAACTATAACACCTAAAATAACTATAACCCCTGACCTGAAACAACTATAACACCTAAAACAACTGAAACACCTTGAACAACTAGAACATCTAGAACACCTAAAACAACTAGAACACCTAGAACAATTAAAACACCTAAAACAACTTAAACACCTAAAAAAACTAATCACCTACAACAACTAAAACACTTGAAACAACTAAAACACTTTAAACAACTTAACACTTAAAACATCTGAAACACCTAATTAACCCAAACACCTATAACACCTAGAACACCTAAAACAACTAAAACACCTGAAACAACTAAAAAACCTAAAACAACTAAAACACCTGAAACCACTGAAACACCTAAAACACCTATAACAAATAAAACAACTAAACAACTAAAACAGCTAAAACACCCAATAACAACTATAACAACTATAACACCTAAAACACCAAAAACACCTACAAACAACTTAAACACCTAAACAACTTAAAATAACTAGAACAACTAAAACATTTATAACAACTAAAACAACTAAAACAACTAAACAACTAAACAACTAAACAACTAAACAACTATAACACTTAAAACAACTAAAAAAACTATAACTTACATAACTAAAACAACTAAAACACATAAAACAACTGAAACAACTATAGCACCTTAAACAACTAAAGCAACTAAAACATTTAAACACCTAAAACTATTAAAACAACTATAACAACTAAAACAACTATAACAACTAAACAACTAAAACGCCTGAATCAACTAGAACACCTAAAACAACTAAAACAACTTAAACAACTATAACAACTATAACAACTAAAACAACTACAACAACTAAAACACCTAAACCAAGTAAAACAACTAAAACAACTTAAAACAACTTGAACAACTATAACACCTTGAACACCTAAAACAACTATAACACCCAAACAACTAAAACATTTAAACACCTAGAACAACTATAACACCTATAACAACTAAAACAACTAGACCAACTAATACAACTATAACAACTAAAACACCTAAAACAACTAGAACAACTAAAACAACTAAACACCTACACCAAATAAAACAATTATAACAACTGAAACAACTAAAACACCTATAACAATTAGAACACCCAAAACAACTGAAACAACTTAAACAACTATAACAACTAAAACAACTAAAACAACTATGATAACTATAACACCTAAAACAACTGAAAAAACTAAACAACTAAAATAGCTAAAACATATACATCAACTAAAACAACTAAATCAACTGAAACAACTAAAACACCTACTACACCTTAAACACCTACAACAACTATAACACCTAAAACAACTATGAACAACTTAAACAACTGTAACGACTAAACAACTTAAACAGTTAAAACAACTAAACAACTAAACAACTGAAACAACTAAAACCCCTATAAAAACTAAAGCAACTAAAACAACTAAAACAACTAGAACAACTAAAACAACTACAACAACCAAACAGTTAAAATAACTAAACAACTAAAACAACTAAAACAACTTAAACAACTATAACAACTAAAACAACAAAAACAACTAAAGCAACTAAAACACCTAAGCCAACTAAAACCACTATACAACTAAAACAACTGGAACAACAAAAAACAACTAAACAACTACAACAACTAAAACAACTAAAACAACTAAAACAACTGAAACAACTAGAAAAACTAGAACACCTTAAACAACTATGAACAAAAAAAACAACTAAAACAACTATAACAACTAAAAGAACTATAGCAACTAAAACACCTTAAACAACTAAACACCTTAAACTACTAAAACTCCTAAAAACAACTATAACACATAGAACAACTAAAACACATAAAACAACTGAAACACCTGAACAACTTTAACAACTAAACAAATAACTACCTAACACAACTGAAACAACTAAAACAACTAAAACAACTAAACAACTAAAACAACTAAAACAACTAAAACAACTAAAACAACTAAAACAACTAAAACACCTATAAAACCTATAACAACTAAAACAACTAAAACACCTAGAAAACAACTAAAACAACTATAACAGCTAAAAAACAACTAAACACCTGAGACAACTAAAAAAAACATAACACCTAAAGTAACTAAAACAACTAAAACAACTATAACACCTAAGACAACTAGAACACCTAGGACAACTAGAACACCAAAAAAAATTAAACATCATGAACAACTTAACAACTAAACAACTAAAACAACTAAAACAACTATACAAATATAATAAATAAAAGAACTAAAACACCTGAAACAACTATAACACCAAAAACAACTAAAACATATAAAACTCCAACAACAACTTGAACACCTATAACAAATTAAACACCTAGAACAACTAAAAAACCTAAAACAACTAGAACGCCTGAAAATACTAAAGCACCTAGAACAACTAAAACAACTAAAACAACTAAAACACCTAAAACACCTTAAACACCTAAAACAACTATAACACATAGAACAACTAAAACAACCAAACAACTGAAACAACTAAACAACTGAAACAACCAAACATTTAAAACACCTAAAACGACTACAACACCTAAAACAACTATAACACCTAAAACAAATAAAACACCTACAACAACTAAGACACCTGAAACCACTGAAACACCTATAACAAATAAAACAACTAGAACAGCTAAAGCACCAAATAACAACTTAAACAACTACAACCCTTAGAACACCTAAAACACATACAACAACTGAAACACCTAAAACAACTTGAAATAACTATAAAAACTAAAACAACTATAACAACTATAACAACTAGAACAACTGGAACAACTAAAACAACTAAAACAACTAAAATACAACTTAAACAACTAAAACAACTAAAACAACTATAAAATATAAAACAACTAAACACTTATAACAACTAGAACAACTAAAACAGCTAAAACAACTGTAACATATATAACGACATAAACACTTATAACAATTAGAACAACTAAAACAACTAAAAAAACTATAACAACTGAAACAACTACAACAACTGCAACAAATAAAACAACTAAAACAATCGAAACAACTAGAACAAATAGAACACCTAGAACAACTAAAAACAAACAAAACGAGTAAAACTACTATATCAATTAAAACAACTACAACAACTAAAACACCTTAAAAAACTTAAACACCTAGAACAACTAAACAACCTAAAACAACTAAAACACATAGAACAACTGAAACACCTAAACAACTAAAACACCTAAACAATTTAAACAACTAAAACAACCAGAACACCTATATCAACTAAAACACCTAAACCACTAAAACACCTAGAACAACTATATCACCTTAAACACATAAAACCCCTATAACAACTACAACACCTAGAAACAACTAAAAACACCTTTATCAACTAAATCACATGCAACAACTTGAACAAGTAAAACACCTAAAACAACTAAAACACATATAACAACTAAAATACCTAAACAATTTAAACAACTAAAACCACTGCAAAACCTAACACAACTAAACCAACGAAAACAGCTAGAACAACTATAACAAATAAAACAACTGTAACAACTGAACAACTATAACACCTAAAACAACTAAAACACCTTAAACACCTGTAACACCTAAAACAACTAAAACACCTAGAACAACTACAACAACTAAAACAACTAAACCAACATAAACAACTAAACAACTAAAACACCTAAAACAACTGAAACAACTATAACACACACCTAGAACAACTACAACAACTAAAACAACTAAACCAACTTAAACAACTAAAACAACTATAACACCTAAAACAACTGAAACAACTATAACACCTAAAATAACTATAACACCTAAAACAACTATAACACCTGAAAAAACTGAAACACCTAAAACAACTATAACACCTAGAACACCTAAAACAACTAGAACACCTTGAACAACTAAAACACCTAAAACAACTTAAACACATATAAAAATTAAATCCCCTACACCAACTGAAACACCTGAAACAACTAAAATACCTCAAACAACTATAACACCTAAAACAACTGAAACACCTAATTAACTTAAACACATGAAACACCTAGAACACCTATAACAACTAAAACCCCTAAAACAACTAATACACCTAAACAACTATAACACCTTAACCACCTAAAACACCCAAAACACCTACAATACTTATAACACCTGAAACAACTATAACACCTTAAACAACTAAAACACCCACTACAACTAAAAAAACTAAAACAACTGAAACAACTATAACACCTTCAACAACTAAAACACCTAAAACAACTTTAACAACTAAACACCTAACACTTAAACCAACTAAAACAACTATAACAACTATAACAACTAAAACAACTAAAACCACTAGAACAACTAGAACAACTAAAACAACTATAACAACCGGAACAACTAAAACACCTAAAACAAATATAACAACTAAAACAAGTATAACAACTAAAACAACAATATCAACTAAAACAACTATAACAACTAAAACAACTATTACACCTACAACACCTATAACACCTGCAACAACTATAACACCTATAACAACTAGAACAACTAGAATAACTGAAACAACTGGAACAACTGAAGCACCTAAAACAACTATATCACCTATAATAACTAAAACAACTATAACAACTAAAACAACTATAACAACTAAAACACCTAAAACAACCAAAACAACTAAACACCTTAAACACCTTAAACAATAACAACAACTATAACACCTAGAACAACTAAAAACAACTATAACAACTGAAACAACTAAACAACTAAAACAACTAAAACAACTAAAACACATGAACAACTAAACATCTAAAACAACTAAAACAACTATAACAACTAAAACAACTAAAACAACTAAAACACCTAAATAACTATAACAACTAAAACAACTAAAACACCTCTAAACAACTAAACAACTGCAACAACTAAACAACTAGAACACCTAAAACAACTGAAAAAACTATAACACCTAAAATAACTATAACACCTAAAACAACTATAACACCTAAGACAACTAAAACACCTAGAACAACTAAAACACCTGAAACAATTGAACACCTTAAACAACTAAACAACTAGAACAACTAAAACAAATAGAACAATTAAATCAACTAAAACAAATAAAACAGCTAAATCACCACAAAACAACTAGAACGCCTGGAACACCTAGAACAACTAAAACACCTATAAACACCTTAAGCACCTAAAACAACTACAACACATATAACGACTAAAAAATCTTGAACAACTAAAACAACTAAACAACTGAAACAACTCAACAACTAAAACACCTATAACAACTACAACACCTAAAACACCTGAAACAACTAAAACACCTACAACAACTAAAACACCTGTAACCATTGCACCACCTAAAACACCTATAACAAATATAACAACTAAAACACCTAAAACAACTATAACACCCAAACAACTAAAACATTTAAACACCTAGAACAACTAAAACACCTATAACAACTAAAACAACTAGAACAACTAATAAAACTATAACAACTAAAACACCTAAAACAACTAGAACAACTAAAACAACTAAACACCCACACCAAATAAAACAATTATAACAACTGAAACAACTAAACAACTAAAACACCTATAACAATTAGAACACCCAAAACAACCAGAACAACTTAAACAACTATAACAACTAAAAGAACTAAAACAACTATAACAACTACAACACCTAAAACAACTGAAACAACTAAACAACTTGAACAACTCAAACAACTAAAACACCTAAAACACCTAAAACAACTAAAACACCCAAAACAACTGAACACCTAAACAACTTAAATACCTTAAACACCTAAAACACCTACAACAACTAAAACACCTATAACAACTAATTCACCCAAACATCTATAACACCTAAACCACCTAAAACACCTAAAACACCTAGAATACCTATAACACCTAAACGACTATAACACCTTAAACAACTATAACACCCA
>SDVV010006313.1:4351-17649 GCA_016164225.1 Gammarus roeselii
ACAATGACTTAAATATGTATGATACCTTAATGTTACATTGTACAGTTTATAATTTAATACTAAAGGCTGTATATCTATACATACATAATTTTGACGTGGGGGAGAGCAATGCAGGACTTGGCTTGCAAACCCTTACAGTATAAACTCTATTCGACCACGAATAGCCGTTTACAAGATAAACAATCATAGTCGTGTAGTAGTAGTAGTAGTTGCTTTCGTTTCCACAGGAGTCCCAACGCAAAATTGATGCAGACTTCTCCATAGGGCAATCATAATCGTGTAGTGATAGGTGTGACGAGTCATCGCTGGCCGCTAGTATGCTAGATTAGATTCAGAGTTCACCGGAGTTTCTGCCAGCTCCTCCGTAAAGCACGGCCGCCAGAAGAAAGGTTGGTAGCACTGCTCTAGAGACATGGCCAAGGAACGTCCACGGCCGGCCGCACTTGAAACAAATTTTGGGGCAAGTTTTTGCTGATCGGACTGTCACAGGAATGAGCAGGCCGGGAGAGAGAAGAAACTGTGCCATCAGTTGATTGTGTAAAAAAATTTGTTCACTGTGAAAGATTTCAAGCACTTCGATGTTAGTGTTGCAAGGCTTCATGTATAGCAATAAATTCAAGAGGATTATCAGTTTCAACATTAAAAATGATGGACATGCAGACACATTTCAACGCGATGTTGCGATTATGTGAGATTACATTACGCTTACACTGAAGGCCATTCTTGGTGATAAGGGCATTGCACCAACTTCATGCTACTCGGTTCAACACGTTCAGGAACTTTCCATTAGAATCCGTCATAATTCAGATGCAAATTTTATTGAGCTTTGTTAAGTACGTGTTAACTTGCCACGCTTCCTCAGGGGATCCCTAAACATGCAGGCGAGATTTATATTTAGTCACTAAATTAATATAATTTGTGTAATCTGGATGAATGCCTAGGGTACTAACTCATAATTTCCACATATTATGATATTTTAAGGGGTGAAATGTGTAGCTTTCATTTCTGTTTGGTGAACAAAAATGAAAACTAGACCTCTAAAGAAAGGGAGACTTAAAAAAAATCATCTCCGTACGTGCAATTCAGAAAAAAAATTGCTCGTGAGCCATAGCTTGATCGTATAAGTCGAACACAGCTTTTTCGTACATTACTTAATTAGCTGAAATTGTTCAGTAGTGGAGACGTAAATAAAACAAAACTGTTATTTTGAAAACATACTTTATTTACCGGTGCATTGCATATATACACGAACACACCCGAACACCAACACATGCACACTCCCGATGTTATGTTTCGGTACATTCAAGTTATAACGCGCAAATGTAAAATAGACGGTTCAGGGTGTTGACCCACAGCTGTTATTAGTCTAATTATTCAATTGAAAAACGTTTGAATGACGCAAATCAATCTTGAGTCAACTATTCAAGCCTTGGATTAGGCAGATACAGATTGTACCTGGATCTGGTTAATCTATGCGAAACCCATGGTATGCGTTCACCTCTACAACAACACTCAACAGACTTGCTTATGATCCTTCAGCGGTTAGTTCTGAGCCTCGTTTGTGCCGACAATTCTGAACGAGGACTGCTCTTCAATCGTGACATACTGACGCAAGCCCGAATACCTCAGAAAAGGGGTGGCCGACGGCACGACACACTTCACATCCCTCTCAGGCACTCATGCGCATACCAAAAACGACGCCCTTCAGCGCCAGAGGGTACGGCCAGATTCCCGCAGCACGTACTACTGGTTAGGAGTGAGTTCCGAGCTCAGTGTCCGCAGCAAAGCCCAACAGCCTTCATTGGTGTCCTCCAGCTACGTCATAATTTCCGGGCCTGCCCACGACCCTCCCGTTCCTCAACGAGATGGCACTGGCAGGGGAGCGAAGAAGAACAGCGTAAACACTCATCCATTCACAATAAGTTTTATTTCAACCTATTAATTTACACCAACGACGTGGTTCAAAACAGAACAGGGATGGTGAAGAAATTGGAGGACAGAGTGGATTCGTGTGATGGAGAGGATGGATGAAGGGAGATTGGTGAAGAGCGTGATGATTGCGAAGGCGAGTGGTCGAAGGCTTAGCGGTAGACTGAAGTTTGGATGGATGGATGGTGTGAAGCAGGCGTTGGGAAGGAGAAATATGAATGTGGAGGTGGCGAGAGAGCGTGCAATGAACAAGGCGTGAGTGGAGAATGGTTGATTTTGACGCTGCTCTGATGTGCATTTCCGTCCTTTGCATCCCGCTGTCTGGATGGTCGTGGGTGTGGGGGCCCTGGCCATTATGATGCGGCGGGGGTAAACCAGTGAAAACAGTCGGGCCCTGCTGATGACAACGGATCCTCGGACTGCACTCGTGACCCAGAGTGTATGTTGAAGGGGTACCGGCCGGACCCTTTAGCACAAAAGGGCTAAGTTGCGTGAGTGGGAGCGTATGAGGGTGTGAGGTGTGCCTTGCTGTCAGCCACCCCTCTTTCTGGGGGATGCGACCCAGTGTCTGTATCTGTATTAATTTAACGCTCTCTCGCTATTTCTACACTGATTTTTCTCCTCCCAAATACCTGCTTCGCGCCATCTGTCCACCCAAACTTTTGTCTACCTATAGACCAACGTCCACTCACCTTCGGTTTCATCAATCTCCTATCATCTATCCTCACCATGTGTCAACGTATATGAGTTATGCTAAGAAATTGCTCCAGTAATTCCATCAACAGCAAACGCAAATATGTTACCAGGCAGAACGCTACCTAAATTTGCCACCTCATCTTGTGAAGATGAATTTGAAAGGGGTTTGGCAATATTTGACCGGTATACTTAGCAGTTTTGGAACTTTTGAACGGATTGGACACCATATCGTCAAATTGTAAAGTATGCCTTCGAAAAGAAAAAAAAACAAGTATCATGCAATTCAACTAATTTAAATTTGAATCTCTAAATTTAATTTTGATTTGATTTGATTCTCAGTTCCACCAAAGCCTAAACGCGCGTCATAATAGGGTCCCTCGTAGGGCTCGATAGTCATGGAGTCCAGTAGGCTCACACGCCTGGGTGCGAGGAAAAAACAACAACTCTTTTAAAGTTAGAAAATGTGAAAATTTTAGCAATGTCAGACGCACGCTGGTGCGCATAAGAAAAACGCTTTGACGGAACGGACCTCCGTTTCCAATCATTTAGAGTTTGAAGAATAATATGTGCGCACGCTAGTGCTTACAGGTAGCATTGTCGAGACTAGTACAAGGTTTACGACTACACGGACAAAGTCAGCTCCGACAGCAACGCAAAACGACCTAGTAGGTCGATTATAGTACACTTCATTTATTCAGATAAGACTCAGACGAAACGAATAATCGCTCCAATCATTTAGAACTTCATGAGTAATATGTACGCACACTAGTGCGCACAGGTATCATCGTTGAGACTGGTATAAGGTTTACGGCTACACGGACAAAGTCAGCTCCGACAGTAACGCAATACAATATTTGAAGCTACGCGATCTAGTTAAGTTGAGGTACAATTTAGTTATTCAGGTGTAGTTGTACTGGATGACCATATTGCGAGAGTCGGAGATGTAGTGGTGGAGAATGTGATAGGAAGATATGGCGTTCCCGGTAGAAAGGACAGTAGAGAAAACCTGATAGGTCTGTGTATGGAGCAGGAGTTGGTGGTTGGGAACAGTTGTTCAAGAAGTGAGATATCCACGAGTACACATGGGTAAGGATGGCCCGTGGTGCAGTGGTGGAAAGAGCATTGATGGATTTTGTGCTGATATCGAGGAGAGTGGTGGGAAGGCTGTTGAATGTGCGGGTGTTGAGATGTGAAGGGTGGAGGAGTGTCTGACCATCTGCTGGTGGAAGATAGATTGAGAGTGGAGCAGAAGTGAAAGGGCAACAAACGAGTGGGAGGAGGAAGAGAAATAGTGAAAGTGAGTGGACTGAATGTGAGAAGTAGAGCCGAGGAGTTCCAGCAGGCGTTGAGGAAGAATATAACAATGTGAGAGGACAGGACCTGAGAGATGTGGAGGAAGAATGGGAGACATTGAGATATGCGTTGCTGAGATGTGCGGAGAAGGTGTGCGGTGCGCGTCGTGTGGGCGGGAGCAGAAGGAAAGGTTGCGAGTGATGGAAAGGGAAGGTCAAACTGGCGGTGGCACGGAAAAGAGGAGCGTTTGAGGAGTGGTTGCAGGTGAAGTCGGTGGTGGCTTATGACAGCTACAATGAGAGGAGAAACGAGGTGGAGTGGGTGGTGAGGAGAGCCAAGAGGGACGCTGATGCCAGATGGGGGAGACGGTTGTGCCAGAATTTTGAGGAGAACAAGAAGAAGTTTTGAAAAAATGTGAAAAGAGGGTGAAATTATCGCCAGTTACCATTCAGGTAACTTTGGTTGGCTGCAAAAAAAAAACAATCGGACGACGATTGAGAAGTAAATTGCTTGCCGATCGAGAAAATTCTTAATCTTGCATGTTTGGTAGATCGGGTCACGGGTAGATCGGGTTTTGGGTAGACAGTTCGCTGAATGACAGTTCCAATTGCAATCGTTTAGAATAATTTCTTTAAAACTTGACCAAATATTTTTTTAGTGTATGGTATTGTAGAGTGGCAAATGGTGAATTTTAATCTATTCGGAACGTTTGGGTACGCGAAATTGTACCACTTTTGTTGTTTGTAGTGAATGATAACCTAAAAAAAAAATTGCAATAGATTTGTTATAAGACGATAAATTTGGAAAACATGATTGGGTAAACAACTTCGATAAGGTCCAATCAGAATGGTCAATCAGGATGGGTTAAACATTATCTGCTTTAGCGTAGTCTTTTCTATCAAAGATTTTGTTCAAACGAACCCGAAAGTGCGATTAAAGAGAGGCTGCCGTTAACCTAACGTAATTTATTTCGCTCTGACAGATAGAATCACTGGTATATTGTGTGAAAATTTCAACTCAAATGAATCAAATACGATAGAATTTATTAATACATATAGAATGGACAACACACAGTTGAGAAGTCAAGCAATTAGGTTTGACTTGGCCACAGCAGTGCAAAGATGGAAGACGACAATTAAGACACACTTCTTACAACAACCGTTGTCAAACTGATGATAAGAATTGCGTTGCCATTTCAAGGTTTGCCTAATAATTAGACTTAGTTGATTACTATTGCGGACCGATCGTGGCATGATAGATTGTTTTCTAGCACTATGATGCACCCGTTCGGGTACGATGAATTTGATGGAGATCCAAGGATAGCTCGATGAACATTGTGAGCTTGATAACGAACCGATTTCGGCCCCCGGAGCCGACGTGCTTCTGTAAATCATGCCAGAAATATCGATGCCGATCCATGAACTTTCCACCCTGGTAAAAATTAAATGAGAGTTGCTGGCCGCTCTGAAAAGCAGGCTGTTTCCTTACGTGAATATCTGTAATGAAACTTGTTGTCTGTAAATGCCTTGTACTTGCATGAAATACACTGGAGCTGTAATTAATATACATAGAAACAGCAACAGTCCATGGTTAGATCCCTGTGGAACAGCACTAGTGACATCAACTGGGCTATTTTACTTATTTAAGTGAATGGCAGTCTTGGCAGCAACTACAACAGGGCTGCTAACACCACCAATCACTTAAACATTTATAATGATTTTTTTTTAAATGGACTAGCCTGGTAATGTTTAATGTGTTTTGTTATGATATAACCTACTAAATTACTAGTTGCCTTTAAGCACTAATTTCTGTACTGTTGTTCACAGGTTCAGCCCAATATCTAGCCTTGTTCTCTGATTCTGATGTGCTGTAACATTTGTGCTTCCTGTCATGCACTTGGACCCTGCTGGCAGCCTTGAGGCCACCAAACTGAGAAACCAATGTCTACAATTAGTATCCACATTGTAAACTCTGATCACAAATCATAACATTTTGGAGTTCCTCCATTTACTATTATAAAAATCCACAGTTTTATTGAGTCAACTTTTCACAAGCCAGAGTGGAAATGTCCAATGTGGATTGGAGGTTCTCCAAATAGTGATCGTCTCAGAGTTATGGGAAATGTATCAACCATGGAGTTGCATATACTTAACAGCACGGAAAATGTATCAACCACAGAGTTGCATATATTTAACAGCTAATGCTGGGGTGTTTTGTACAGACGCAAGAACTCTTCCTACGGAGTTATGGAGGGAAGAGGTTGGTGACAATTTCAGTTGGCATTAAAATGTATTTTGTGTGAAGTACTTGCCAAATAAATTTAAAAACTTGATGAGAATATAGAGTTTTAATATTTTACTTTCAGCAAATTGACAAACACAGCGGTCACTGTGGATGCTGAGCAACAATTGACAACTGACCTCAACCAGTGACTGAGCATCAAGCTACTGACTGCTGTTTGTACCCTGTGTTTGGGTGGCAAGAAGAAAAATCACTCTAAAAATTCAGCGAAGTTGCTTTATTAGGTCAGCAAAGTTCAACAATAAAGGCATTCATTTCAATGATACATGAGGGAGTTATTGACCAGAAGAGTCTAGCGGAGGTGTAAGCAGAATTTCTGCAGAATTACGCATACGTCTGATATAAGTACTTTTTCTACCAGGGCTCAAAAGCTGGCTCTCAACAGTGAACCAATCCGGATAGTCAAACAACTATTGTAGACCATATCAGCATGTTCATCAATGTTTCTGGTCCATCTTCTTCAAATAGATTCAAGGTAATACAGCTATTCAGGAGTGTTTTAAAATAATCAGAATTGTGTTTCTATGGGGAACAGTATTGTAGCCTCTGATGTCCACAAAGTGTGCTAAATGTGGTGCAATTATGGGTTTAGGGTAGAAATCTGTGTTATACTTGCATTGTGTTTTTGGTCTAGGCACTTGTTCAGACAACATTAGCCATATGAGTTCTCACCTGGAGCCTCCGCCGCCATCTCTGACACGAGGTAAGACAAGGGACTAAACCTGCAAGGCATAGGGAAAGCAGGAGAGCACTGAAGGCAAGCAAGGCATGCGCCAGTCACTAAGTGAAGACACCTGAGTTATGGGACGGTAGGTGAAGACAATGCGACCGGAAGTGTGCATGCCAGTCACAAAAAAAAAACATGAGACCAAACTTACTACTAGCAAAACACAAGAAACAACTGAAATACATTTATATATAGATACACAATACAACAAACAATGGTATAGCTACATACATACTTCAACAAATGCACACACCCAAATAAGGTCAACAAGCAAACTAAAAGGATATAAATGTTCATACCAGTGCCCAAAATGGCTATAAAAGAAGAAAGCATCAGTCAATCATAATAAAAGGAAAGAGTGTGTAGAATTGATGAAAGAAGACCACTTTGAAACTTAGAAACTGTAGTAGTATGAATAACATCCACTGGCAAAGAATTCCACAAAACTATAGGTCTACAATTAAAGAAACTCTCACATCTGTTGTGCATTGTGGAGGATGAAGTTTCAACCCGTAGCTGCGGATATAAGCATCAGGAGCAGCTGTAAACATTCCTGACAACCCCACATCAACACTGCCTGCAACATAGTCTTCAAAAAATGTTTTGTAGTATTTAATGAGATCAGATCTTACCAGCATCTCATAAATTGAAAACAAATTCAAACTTGACAGGCAATTTGCATTGGACATATCTGCAAGTCCACTAACTTTCTTAGTCCAACTACGCTGAACTGGTTCAAGCATCCTCAGATCAGCATTAAACTCGAAATTCCAAACACAAGAGCTTTAGTCCAGTACAGGGTGGATATGCGACACAAAAAGTGATACCATGAAGTCTGGACTCCTGTTAACAGTGGACCTCAGTAAGTTATATGCTAGACCTGAAACTTTTTATACTACAGCATGAATATGACTATGAAACTTCAACTTGCTATCAACAATGACCCAAAATCTCTATGAGACTCTACAATTGACATAGGATTACCACCCAAACTATACTGAACTGAATCACCCAGGTTCAACCAATCAAAGTTTCCATGGATAAAACGCAACACCACCGTCACCACGCACTTGTTGGCATTCAACATCAGGTTCCAGGATAAGCCCATTTCATGAATTAGATATATATCCCGCTGCAAAGAAGCAACACATCGTCTTATTTCACCCAAACTTTCTTTGGAAGATAGCAAGTACAATTTAAAATCATCAGCAAAGGCTTTAACCCCACATGACAGAGATGGAAATAAAGTTGACATAAATAAGAAACAATATTGGGCCCAGTACTGAACCCTGTGGCACGCCACTGCCAATGGCCCTAGGACCACTAACTGCTCCCCCAAAAACAACTCTCATTTCCCTGGCAGTCAGAAAACTCTATATCCAGAACAGCAGCTGAGTGGAAACCCCCAGACACTGCAACTTCTGCAACAACACAGAGTGGGACACAACATCAAATGACTTAGAGAAGTCAAGAAGAACCACATCCACAACAAGACCCCGGTCCAACCACCAAGACACATCTCCATAAGTGAGTAAGAGCTGATCCTCAGTTGACCTAATTTTCCAAAAACCATACTGATCTTTAGAAAGGATCCCATTAGCCTCCAAGTAGGATGTCAAATGAGAAGCTATTATATGCTCCATTGACTTGCAGCAAGCTGACGTCAATCTCAGGGGGCAATAATTTAGAGGGTCATATCAAGATTTGGCTTTGTACAAGGGAACAACCCTAGATAATTTCCACAAAAGAGGTAAAGAACCTTCCTTTTATGACATTATAAATTAGGCACAGTGGATATGCCAACTCAGAAGAAGAAGACTTCAACAGCAATAAATGTAGATCATCTGGTCCCATGCTTGATTTACCATCAAGTTGAGAGAGGATCAACTGCACATCTGCAGGTCTGACTACAATGTCCTCTATCACATTATCACAGTTGCTCAGAAGCACCAGCACCCCCAGGGGTAGACTGCAGCAAAGAAGCCGTACCACATCGAGGAGTGGTCCCCCCCCAGACTTGCCCTTCTCTGCACCTCCAAGGCCAAAATTTCTCCCCTGCTGAACTCCTCCAGTGCCTGAATCACCGACTCCACAGAGCTTGTGCTGAAAGTATCACATCCCCACATGGTTTTGGCACCACCAAACCCACACTCCCGCCATCGGTCTCCTCAATGCAACCAGAATTGAGCTCCACCCACTCCTCATGACTCCCCCCATCCCACGTAGTGTACTAACCTTCTTCTCCCTGGAGGTTAACCACCTTGACATTGAACATCTTTTCTATCACGACACTTTAACAAATTGCCCTTCAAGAAAACACTCTTCCCCCCCAACCACTGCACATCCCACTCCAAGCATTGTACTCAGCAATGCAAGTAGCGTCAACCGGGGTGACTCCCCGCGGTCGGAAACACGGGGTGACTTCCCGCACCCCCCTTTTGGGCACCAAGACGTGGGAAATGTCACCGTTTGACTACAGGGCTTGAAAGAGCAGGTCTTTGTTAGTAAGTATCAGCTACTTATGGAAATACGATACGTGCACAGAATTTATGAAAAATCGCCAAAGTGAAGGAGGTTTATCAGGTTCCTGATAATTTTGGTTAGGAAAATCGACGTTCTGCACACTTTGATGCTGTGTCTAGAGTTCCCATTCGATTAAGACCAAATTTGGTGGTGATACTTGGAATATGATGTAGTTCGTTGCGTAGGAAGGATTTTGGAAAGAAATGTAAATTTTTGTAGATATATACAAATATACAACTGCAGTGAGTCGCCCCAGGTGAAAAAACGATTGGGAGGGATTCCCGGCAAATATTTTGTAATTGAATATCTTTGTTTTTATTCAGTGAAAAGTAATTGAATGCAATTTTTTGCACATATGACATCTGGAAGTAAATGACCCACAATAAATGATACCACAGCTAATTTCAAAATGCATAACTAATTTTATAATGACCCAATATTTATAACACATGGTGACATGTCTAGGCCTAAGTGTAAACTTATGTTTAATGCCCAGAAACGATATTTTTTATCACATTTTCATGTCAAGATAACAATACCTTACCTAGCATGACTTGTATTTATGTTAATACATTAAGTTTGCTATGGAATTACAGAAATACATTTTTTACGTGTTAGCATCGACCGTGGTGACTCCCCGCACCCCCCTATTGGGCACCAAAACGTCGGAAATTACAATATTTGACTACGGTACTTGAAAGAGCAGGTCTTTGTTAGTAAGTATCAGCTACTTATAGAAATTCGATACGCGCACAGAATTTATGAAAAATCGCCAAAGTGAAGGTGTGTTTTTCAGGTCCCCGAAAATTTTGATTTGGAAAAATTGACGTTCCGCAAACTTTGATGCTGTGGCTAGAGTTTCCATTGGATTAGGACCAAATTTGGTGGTGATACTCTGAATATAGTGAAGTTTGTTGCTTAAGAAGGATTTTGGGAAAAAAATGTAAACTTTTGTAGATATATACAAATATACAACTGCGGGGAGTTACCCCAGGGGAAAAAAATATCAAGGGTGACTCCCCGCACCTATTTTGTTATTGAATATTTTCGTTTTTCTTTATTGAAAAGTAATCAAATGCAATTCTATACACATATGATGATATTTGGAAGTAAATGACCCACAATAATGACACCACAGCTAATTTCAATATGAGTAACTAATTTTATAATGACCCGATTTTTTTAACACATGGTGACATGTCTAGGCATAAGTGTTAACTTATGTTTAATGCTTAGTAACAAAAATATTCATCATATTTTCATGTCGAGACAACAATCCCTTACCTAGCATGACTTGTATTTATGTTAATGCAATAAGTTTGCTATAGAATTGACAGAATACATTTTTTACATGTTTTATCGTAATATTGAAAGAGATCGTTTTGTAGCCGGATGCATAGCATGCCGTCTCCTTTTAGTCATGTACACCAAATGCAGACTGTGTTGTTTATGTGCAGTAGACAACCAAAATACCACTATGTCCCTGACTTGCATTATTTTTACTTTCATTACTCGTTATAAATAGTTTTTGCAAATGTTGGTCAACCTCCTTACTTGTCAGCTGCAAAGAAACTGATTGCTGATGTGGTTTCTGCCCAGCTGACCCTCCGATAGTTGCCACGAAAACCGCTAGGCGGGCCCGGATTGTGGGCAAGCTTGATGTATGTTTACATAAGTCGGTGTAGAGTGGCGGAGGAGAGCAGTTCTAGTTGTCAAGTCGTTGAGTAAGGTCGTCTTCTGGCTGTCCCTGCACGAATGAATTAGAATTTACGCAGCAGTTGTTGTTGAGCCATTAGCGAGGGAGGTTGTCTGCAAGTTGCTCCGTTGCGATCTAAAGTATTATTAAAGCAGTGTTGTCCATGTGATGTTGAGCACGGATGTACCAGTGTTCTGTACAATCCCGAGGTATACCATTTGTGAACGGTTGTAAGTGATATTCTTGGCTAGTAACTTTATGTTGTTCATAATTTATATTATTGCCATACCAGAGATCTTGAGGTTACCAATTGTCTTTGGACCTATCTATTGATTATAGTAAATAAGTTTACGACGTCAGCTAACTTATTCTTAGCAAGCCAAGTGAACGTTGAGAGTCGTAGTAAATCAATATTACTTTATTGGGTGAATTGCCTATTGTTACGGCAGTATTAAATTACAGAAGGTTACAGAAAACGAATTACTAATGGTTCGTGAAGCTATTTGGCCAGTTCATCATGTTTGCTGAACTGATTGTTGTACGTGCGTTCCCATGAATACCCTTTAGTCATACACCTTATCATAAATCCAATAGCATTGAGTGCTTGTTTATTAATTGCCTTAGCTTTCTTATTCATTGTTGGTGTTAAATCAATATATTAAATAAACTACATTGAACTATCGTGATCATTTGTCAAGTGCCTTGTCGTGCGGCCATCACTGTGTCATACCTCGTAGTTGTCTGAACGGCGGGTCGAAGCTTGGTAGTGAATTGTTTGCTAGTACATATACTTTGAACACACTGGCCAAACTTTGGAACTTCAGTATTGTTACCATTCGGATTCCGTACGTTCGTGGATAATTATCACCGACGTGAGGCGATCCCACTGTTTATCATCACCATAGTAATTAGGCCTCTTACTGGGGGAAATTGCATTTCATTATTGAATTCATTAGTAGTTGTAAGCGTCTAGGGACGTAGCTGTGGATCAACTCGGAACTTCATTGGCTCGTATTTGGGAATGGACGAACATAGAAAGAGTACTCGAGCTGAACAGCAACATCATTTGTCGGACCTACCAAACTCTGTGGAGGTAGAACTTCAAGTTGATGGATCACCAATTACCGGAATTCTGCGTGCCTATGCTGCTCGAGATAGCCAGTCCTGACAAACTTGTGTGTCCGAGTAATGGGTGTAGTTTAGAATTAGTTTAGGTAAGCCCCCTCCTATTACAGTTTTTTCGTAATATTTGCTCAATTACTGATACTTTAGGGTCATAATTAGTTTAGGATGTGGAGAAATGACTTTCACTAAAGTTAGATTGCAATTATTGAAGAAAAATTTTGTTTCCCGCGGCGAAATCAGGAAAAAAATCCTTCGACAGTCGGGTATGACGTCAGCAAATGACGAGCATCAGAAACACCTGTCACAGACGTAATATTTATGTAAAATTTTATTTTAAGCAACTGATATTCACTAATATAGGCACGCTCCATCTATTGGTACTCTCAAACTTTCAATTTGCGTTCCAATTATTGATATATGGGGGGTGCGGGGAGTCACCCCGTTTGGTGTGGGGAGTCACCCTCGATTTGGTGTCGTAGCTCGCCGCACGATTTTTTGTAAATAACTTTTTTTTGGTTAATGATAGAATGTTGAAACTTATGGTGCTCCATGGTCATAATAGTAGCTATACACACCGTAAATACAAAGTTTCTCGGCCGCGTACTTTTTGAGTTATTTTAAAGTTTGCGCAAAATGCGGAGAGTCACCCCGGTCGTTGCTATATCATATTATTGAAAAGATCGTTTTTTCGTAATATATGCTCATATACTGATATGTAGGGTCATAATTAGTTTAGGATGTGGAGAAATGACGTCCAGTAAAGTTGAATTGCAAAGCGCAAAAAAATCTTTCGACAGTCTGGTATGACTGCAGCAACATAAGAGTTTCAAAAACACTCGTCACAGAGGTAATATTTTACTTCACATTTTATTTCAAGCAACTTATATATACTAATATAGGCATGCTCTTTCGATTGGTACTCTCAAACTTTTAATTCGCGTTTCAATTATTGATAAACGGGGGGTGCGGGAAGTCACCCCGTTTGGTGCGGGAAGTCACACCCGATTA
>SDVV010006314.1:0-18542 GCA_016164225.1 Gammarus roeselii
TGTGCGTGTGTGTGTGTGTGTGTGTGGGTACATGGTGTAGGCACCGGAGAAAAAATCGGCACCGTATTCGTATACAAAATTATATTTGTGTGTACATGGTGCCGGACCGATGCCGGCATCGACAACTTATAGTAAAATTATGCAGATGATGAGCATTTTGTCCTATGGCGAGGTAAAACAAGACAAACATCTTATGTCAACAGCTAACTTTAACAAAAAATGCAAACTCCATAGTCTACTGGTCATGGTCACACAGCTGATTTGGCAAGAAGATATTAGCTGAGTAGAGAACCATCACCATGTGAGAAAAGTCAGGGGTCAAAGTTACAAGATACGCGTACGAGGGCGCTTCTCGAGACGAGATTGTAAGCCTAAACAAATCAGTTCCGACCCGTAACGGATTCAGTATATACACATATATATGTATACATATACTTGTATATTTATAAGATTGTATGTATGTAGTCAAAGGGAAAATAGGCTCATCTGTTTATAAACATACCACATGCAATGTGAAATTGGCTCATGATTTAAAAGCAATTATCGCAAGTAATGAAAAAATACCAGCTAAAGTACCGTAGATTCGCTTAAAAATGATACCTTGGCGGGAACTTGCAAGCAGCTATTAAAAAGTACGCCGCTACTATTATATTTAAGAGGCTTATCGTAGATATACACCAATGTTTTGGATCGTGCATAGAGACAAAGTCATCAGCTAGCGACCCTTCGCCGACCGCCCGAAATCTTAGTGCCGAGATGAAACCTCTCGAACGTGCCACGTCCGCTTGATAAGCTCCGTTGAAACATGCATACGGACACCTATCCCGCAACGCTGACCCTTTGCCGAGCACCCGAAATCTAAGTGTTGTTATAGGTATTCAAGATGAGAACCATTTGGACGTGCTGCATTCTGCCGATAACGGAACATCATTGAAACATGTCGCTAGCAAGACAGGCGTCAACCCCGAGAACAAACTCCCATTATCACAAGCAAAAAATTTGAGCTTGCAGCATACGGGCGATAAGATGAGCGCAAACGGGTAATGGTAAACCTTAAACTTATATAAGTAGAAATTGTATACATGTAATGCTAGACAATTTTTGTAAATCTACACTTTAGACCTAATAAAAATATCATGCAAATATATATTATTCTTTTTTTATTGTTTAAATACAAGGTTTTGCAAAGAAATTTGCAATAAATGCATAATGATAGCAATGAATACGCACTTTATTACCTAATCTATGTGCAAAAAGGAATCATATGCACCTGAAATATATAGCTACGCTCATTAAAAAAAACATATACTATAACAACATGCAAAACCAATCAAGCCAACAGCTAGCCAAATTTGCGTTCTATGCTACCTACTCCCGTTAGATTTGGTTTTCGCTACATCTCCGATGATCGTTCTCGCACCTCTACCCCGTCGGGCATTTGCGTACCTATACCTCTATTCATTGTATACAATATACATATAAATATGCAAAACATAAAATTTCTCGAAGCCAGCCTACAGCCAAGAAGTACTCCTAGAACGTTATGTTAGCGCTCCGCCACAACCGCTGAGCGCTGGAAGTACGTTCTTGCCGTACTTCCTACTACTTCCGTCACCACATTCTTCCAGAAGTGTGCCCCGTCATGTCCCCATCATCACACTCTGCCTGAAGTGACGCGCTGTTGTGCCTCGAGGGCTGAAAGTTCCCGTGTCACATGAGCCATTGATGAGCGGCTTCTGTGGCAGAGTTGGTGTTCAAAGGGAAACCCTGACGCCAGGTTCCCATATAAAGCGGGTGAGCAAGTTTGGAAAACCGGCCTGTGGGTCTGATTGCAATGGGGAAAGGAGCAACTATTAGCACATCCACATCCAACATCATGAATTTAGATCTGTTCTCAAATAATTCATGATAGGTCTTCAAGATAGTACGTCTGACCAACAACTCTGTCGTGCAAACTCTCGAAGTAGTTATTTTAATTTCTTGACGATCGCAGTTTAAAGGGATACCCGTTATTAGTTGGCTTCTCTCTCACGAGGGGCTACATCATTGCTCTTCACTTATTTACACTAGTTCGATTTCTTCCCCACGACTGAGTCAGTAGTATCGTGGCTCTACTTGCCACCAGCATGCCAATTCCTTGCAGTTGTGGACATGAATTTCCCTACTTGCCCCTAGTTTGCACTCCTTGCAGTTGTACTTGCCTTCAGCCTGCATCACTCCTTTCATGGCTTGCTTCACTCTTTCAATTTCCATGACCTACATTCCACCAGTCTGACCCCAACTTGGCTTGCTGTCTGCTTCACTCCCTTGCAGTTGTGAACGTGGATCCTCACCCCAACTTGGCCTGCTGTCTGCTTCACTCCCTTGCAGTTGTGAACGTGAATCCTCACCCCAACTTGGCTTGCTGTCTGCTTCACTCCCTTGCAGTTGTGAACGTGAATCCTCATCCCAACTTGGATTGCTGTCTGCTTCACTCCCTTGCAGTTGTGAACGTGGATCCTCACCCCAACTAGGCTTGCTGTCTGCTTCACTCCCTTGCAGTTGTGAACATGGATCCTCACCCCAACTTGGCTTGCTGTCTGCTTCACTCCCTTGCAGTTGTGAACGTGAATCCTCATCCCAACTTGGCTTGCTATCTGCTTCACTCCCTTGCAGCTGTGAATAAAAATTTCCCTTCCATACCTGGCACCAGTTTGCTTCACTTTCTTGCAGTTGTGAACGTTAATTTCCCTTTCCTAATTGCCAGAAGTCTACTACACTCTGTTCCAGTTGTGAACAGAAATTTCCTTTCCCTATTTGCCACCAGTCTGCTTAACTACCTTGCAATTGTGATAATGAATCCCCCCTTCCTACTTGTCATCAGTTTACTTCACTCTCTTACATTAGTAAACAGAAATTTCCCTTCCCAACTTGCCACCAGTCAACTTAACTCCCTTGCAATTGTGAAAATAAATTTTATAACTTTCCTACTTGCCACCAGTCTACTTCACTCTCTTACAATTGTGAAAAGAAATTTCCCTTCCCTACTTACCAGTCTGGTTCACTCAATTGCAGTTGTGAACATGAATTTCCCTTCCCTTCATGTCACCTGTATGCTTTTCTCCTTTGCATTTGTGAACATGAATGTTGCGTCCCTTCTTGCCCCCAGACCGCTTCACTCCTGTACAGTTGTGAACAGAAATTTTCATTCTCTACTTGCCACCAGTCTGCTTCACTTCATTGCAGTTGTGAACCTGAATTTCCCTTTTCAACTTGCCATGAATTTCCCTTCCCTTCCTTGCTTGTCACCAGTATGCTTCTCTCCAGTGCATTTGTGAGCACGAATCTCTCTCTAACCTTATCCATATGATATCCCTTCCGACCCTGCCCCACTCCTATTTCTCTTACCCTACCACACTTGCTTCCCTCTCTACTTAGAACGGTCAGAGGCTCTCTGTCGCGGAGTCCCTGTAGGCCCTTTCCTCTATACCATAGCACTGCACCCGCTCCAGTCTCTCTATTGGGAGGGAACTGCCTTTGTGAATCATCAAAGCTCGCTTCATGGATGCCTTTGTTCTTTTGATTGAGACGGACTGGCAGGTCTTTTGTTGGGCGACGCTGCATTTGACTCGCAATGAAAAGTTAGGCAATACTTCATGGAGAATGGCCTTCAAAAGACAGCTTTGCTGGACGATGTTTCCTCAATAGTGCAACGGGCTCAACCGGGGCTGAAGCTCTCAAATTTTACTGTGTTTTTGAGCCTGGTCCATGACGCGAAGGGTCGGCTACTGTGTGGAGACTTTATTATTGGACAATGTTAAAACTATTCGTAAATATTCGCGGCCAACTTTTCGTGTTGCGATCTCAGCTTTTCGTGCTTGCATATTAATTATAGAGTACGATAAATTAATTATAGAGTACGATAAATTAATTATAGAGTACGATAAAATATGCTCTTTATATTGCCGGCCGCATACCTCTCCGCACATTTAGGTTATTCGGTCTATTCTGTGAAACGGTGCAGAGGAATTCTCTCATGATTGTCATCAGTCCCTGGCTGCATTGATTCCCCTCTGTCATGAACAGTTTACGGTCAACGATATAGGATGAATTCGATAAATATAACTACACAGTGCCATGATATTCTGCTGTTGTTATCGAGGTCCAAACTTAATGTATATGTGCGAAATTCCTAAATTTCTTTGTTCCCGTTTCTTGTCACTGAAATCTTCCGTGGTAGGAGACGTTCTGCTAGCGAAGTAACTAGCATTATTATGTTTGACATAAAAAGTAACTCCTTCCATCCCGCTATGATACAGCTCTGAGTCCATCGAACAAGGAGCTTCCAGGCGTGGCCACTGCCGGGCAACTGTTTCTGCAAGGCGCCAGACGCCGGGGTAATTTCGAACACTCTTCAATTTGCTAGAGAAATACATTGATAGTCGTCCTTTGAAATGTGTAGAGCTCTATGGCTATGCCACGCATGGCATAAAATGGACATCATTTTTGTGTGACTGGCACAAATATGACTCGCTACCGGAGACATTGGTAGCGAGCACACAGTGTTTCTTTGATCGTCAGCCTGGGACAATTTTGTGACAAAATATCATCCATCCCTTGCAACACTCCAAAGACTTCACCTTCTCCAGGGCAACGGCAATGAAGCGAGCATTTGTTGTTTTAACCACGAGAACATGTTTCCTGAATGTGCTCCCTTCAAAGTGGTTGGATTCTTTTCATCATTGATCTGCCTTCATCTCCATCGTCCAGGTCATTTCTTCTATCCTTTTTCACGATTCAATTCTGTTCACTGGCATCTCATGAATCCTTTAGTCCTTAATGTGGGTACTGTTTTTAAGAAGGACTCGCTTCAGAGCACCAGTACTTCCGACAGATTATGATAGTTGGTTAAAAATAATTAAAAACTCTGTTAACGTTCAGTTGTGAAATAAATAAATATAAGAAAATGCAGTCATTGTTATTGAGTTAGTGGCTTTAGAGAAAGTATATTGAAAGCACTTTTTGCTAATGTTTTTGAATAAATCTACGATGCGTGTCAACAGAACACTCACACATGCCAGCAGACATGACCACGCGTGGCCTCTCTTTTGTCAAAGTAATGCTATCCACATATGTCACATCATTAACTTTTCCGCTGCGGTGTTTGTCTGCAAAGCTTTAAACCATTTAACTTACATTGATAACAACCTTTTTCATTGGAAATAATTATACGTATGATCTTCGTAACGAAGCGAATTTGACAATTCCCGGTAGCTCGTCTACACAGTCCCAACTATTTTTAAATACAGAGCTGCTATAACTTGGAATTCGATTGCTGTAGACGCATGGACGAGTAGCGGTACAGCTACCTTCAAACGTAAACTGAAAAATTTCCTGTTTGAACTTGTGCTTGCAGAAATTTTTGAATAGAAATTTACTTCCGCTATGCAACTTACCATGTCAACTATTTGTAAATCATAGGTTTCCTGTTATAGATGCATCAATTCCATTTTTCCCGGTACATATAGATGCTCAAATATCCAATTATCTCGTTCATGTATAAACCGTTCCTTTAATATACCCATCTATTATGAATCATTAAAAAAAATCCGTGTGCATTTCTAAAACTTCTTGCTAACTATGCAGTTACTTTCAAAATTGATGTCATCGTGTGCCAATCAGTGAGTGAGTAATATAATAGACAATCTCATGTCGGCCATTTTCTACTCTCAAGTTTGTAATTAGATGTCAGTTGAAACAGTAAATTACGAGACAAAGTAAATGTCGGTCACCAGACCCTCTTTCCTTATTTTTCTTGAAACCAATGGTCCAATGCAACGCTTTGATCTGTCTCGACATATTAACAAGTGAAGTATAGAAAATGTCCTTCAACAATGTCCATCTGCTAGTAGGATGTGGAGGTTAACTTACTCCTCAACCTTAATTATAAGTTAATATCATTCATCTAAATAGCAAATGTTGTCTTCAGAAAAGCTCACGCTGACGAAGACTTGGCACGTATCATCTGAGTATCTCTGTAATTTTGTCACCATGTCACTATACCACAATAATTTTAAATCATTCATTCATAAAAAATCCTTATGTCCTTGACCATCAAGATTGAAAAGGATCTAAAATCATCTTTGGTAATCACATTTTCCTAGCCCATGCGAAAGGCGTTGATGTACAAAATGTACAATAGTTCATGCAAATGAACATTTCAGTGCATAATTTCATTAAATTATGGAAGGTAAATACATGTAAATTCAACTTAACGACTTCGATGTTTCTCCTCGTCAACTTTTGCTCTCTAATAAGGGTTAGGGAAACACCTTTGTAATATTCCAATTAGCTGAAGATAAGGAAATTGTATTGATAACTTTAGTTAAATCATAAATTATGGGTGGATTGAATGCGTTGTCCGCTGAATCACTCATCCTACTCAACTAATAACGTTATTTTTGTTTCGTAATACTTCACAACACTTCATTAAACACTAAAATATTACCACAAACTCATTTACTCCTTCACGAATACGAGTGCATGAATGCGTGAACATGAATCCGTGAACATGAATGCGTGAACATGAAGCCCTGCGCATGCATGAAGCATAAACATGAGTGCTTGTTAATGAGTGCTTGTTCATGAGTGCTTGTTCATGAGTGCTTGCACTTGAGTGAGTGTACATGGGTGCGTGTACATGAATGTTGTAAAGGGGTTGAGTACATGAGTGTTGTAAAGGATGCGTGTACATGAGTGTTTTAATAGGTGTGAGTACATGAGTGTTGTATAGGGTGCGTGTACATAAGTGTTGTTAATGGTGTGAGTACGTGAGTGTTGTATAGGGTGTGAGTACATGAGTGTTGTAATGGGTGATTGTACATGAGTGTTGTAGAGGGTGTGAGTACACGAGTGTTGTAAAGGATGCGTGTAAATGAGTGTTTTAATAGGTGTGAGTAAATGAGTGTTTTATGGGGTGCGTTTACATGAGTGTTGTAATGGGTGTGAGTACATGAGTGTTGTATAGGGTGTGAGTACATGAGTGTTGTAAAGGGTGTGAGTACATGAGTGTTGTAAAGAGTGTGAGTACATGAGTGTTGTAAAGGGTGCATGTTCATGAGCGTTGTAAAGGGTGCGTGTACATGAGTGTTATAAAGGGGGTGAGTACATGAGTGTTGTAAAGGGTGCGTGTACAGTGATGTCATTAAATTCCCACAACAGGAAGCATCGTTCACATCCCTTCGTTCCGGATAGACCGTAATGGCCCTGTTCAGTGATGTCATTAACTCCACTGATGTTCAGTCTCCCTAATGACAGTCATTAGCAGTGAACGGCACTGCGGCCCAATAATGGCGCCTGGGCGGTCTAGGAGGCGATATTGGGCGTGAAGGGCGTAGAAACGTGAATGCGACAGGAAATAAAGTCGTCCAATGCGAGTTGAACTAACTTATGAGTTGCTCCCTCCAAAATAATTTATAACTGTTTGATCTCGCAAAGCTGAGAGTCGGAAATCAAAATTTTATGCTACCTATTCCGTTATTGGCGTTATTTGTCTCAACTTTCCGTGCATGATAGACTATCACACAAACAAATTCCATTGTAGAGAGTAGCCGACGGCAAGGAACTTAATGTTCATGAATTGAAATTTGTAATATTGATTCCTATAAAATAGAACACGCAACATAGGCAAAGATTGTTTTTTTACCTGGACGTTTTAATTTTGCAAAAAAAGCACAGACGTCTTTGATGAGATGGAAATTAACAAGATCATTATTGGGTTGGTATGACCTGTTCTGTAATCTTGTGAGCAGGGAGTTTGAATGATGTTTTTTTTTTCTGTTTGAATAAGGATTAGACGAGTTTTAGAATGAAAAAGGGCTGTCGAACGCGGGACGCATTTAAAACAACCTTCATCATAATCCCTCCTGTATTTACAGCCACATGTATTGCGCAGATAAACTAGGACATTGGTTCTATCCATTCAACTCCAAAATATTGATGTCAATAAAACACTATCTAGATTTGCCTAATATAAATAGGCCAAACGACGCTAGAGTTTCAATTTAACTTTGATCTCCACCCCTGCACGATGACGAATAGAGAGACATCAAATGTTCAATAATTGATGGATGGCTGCTAAAGACTTTCAAATCGTTCGACCCATTTTTTTCAATATCGTTCAGAGATAACTCCAGGAACGTTCACATCATTACTCTCATATAATCCCAAGTATTCTTTGTTTACAACGACCTGCATCATTTGTGGGCTGCATATACATGCATCGTCAAGCCCGTCAGGGGAAGTGGGTTCAATTTGCTGATCATCAAATAGCTTTTAACTCCGTTCAGAGTGATGGACGGGAATGACCCTGTCAGAATCAGCCGATGTGGACACAAATGTCATTTCCGCCACCCAGGACTGCCGCTACTGTACTGCAACCAGCCGTATTGACCAGCACCCAATTATACTCGTCTGATGGGAGGCATTTTTTTAGCCAGGGTAAACGGATTGAAGTCTCATAAGACCATCTAGTCTCATAAGACCCTGTGGTCTCATAACACCCTGTATTCTCATAAGACCCTCTAGTTTATTACAAGTGTTTACAAGTATAGGAAGACAACAACTGGCCTTTTGGCCCAAACTGGGTTGCCTTTTGGTAGTAAGAAGATTAGTTATGAAGTAGAACGTCTATGATAGCATCTTGTGTCTGTGTATTTTCTGTTTTAATAGATCATGAAAGGGAAAGTTTGTTGAAGGAAATAGCATTTAACCATGATACTCAAAACAACTTAAATCAGCACCTGAAGAGGAAGCCTCTGACCCACGGTGTTCATCTGAAATTGTCACAGTTTCATTTCTCGTTAAACCAATGCTGACCGGTGTCATTGCTGGACACCGTTTCGCAACGAGCAAGTACCAATGCCGGGCAACTTTTTTACCGTGCTAGTGATAATGCCAGGCACTAATCTAACCTTATGGCTGTCAAAACCGGTCACCATTTTCACGAATATACTGTTGAAAGAGCTATAGATGGAAGCTATTTAGCGGCAATTTTGGTAGAATTTGTCGAGCCGTGACTTAAACGTTTTGATTGTATCGTTGTTCACAACTTCCGTGGGAAGTCTCTTCCATTCTTCGACAACCCTATACGTGAAAAAATTGCGCGTGATATCGAGTGTGAAACGCTTGCCAACCATTTTGTATCCGTTATTCCTGGTCACTCTGTTTGCATTCAAAGTGAAAAGGCTTGCTCGCTCGACGTTTTCCTTACCCTTCATAATCTTCCACACTTCGCTCATGACGCCTCTGACTCTACGTTTCTCTAGCGAATAAATGTGTAGTTCGCACAGTCTCTCTTTGTACGATTTATTGCGCAGCGAAGGGATTAGTTTGAAAGCTCTACGTTGGACCTTCTCTAATTTAAGATTGTATTTTCTGATGTATGGAGACCAAAATTGGACGCAATACTCAAGGTGCGGTCTAACAAATGCAATGTATAACCTGCGAATAATATTTATGCTCTTGTACGAGATTGTGCGGGATATCATGCCTAACATTTTATTTCATTTTTTTGGCTGCATCCTTATATTACTTGCTGCTTTTCAAGTCGTTACTAATGATGACACCTAGATCTTTCTCTTCGGTGACAGGTATCAGTTTCCTTCCGGACATTGAATATTAGTGTTAAGGGTTATGGTGACCAATGTGAATAACTTTACACTTGTCGACATTGAATTCCATTGGATACTTTTCTGACCATTCAACAATTTTTTTCGAGTCTAATTGGATCTGCTCACACTTGAGTTTGGTTTGCACTTTTCCTCCTAGCTTGGTGTCGTCTGCATTCTTACTAATGTTCGAGAGTACGTTGCTGTCGAGACCGTTTATGAATATTATGAAGAGAACTGAACCTAACACAGATCCTTGGGGCACGTTGCTTGTAACTTTACCCAAATTGGAGGAAGCTCCATTAAATACGACTCGCGGTCGTTTGTCCGTGAGCCAGCATTTTATCCATTTATTGAGTTCACCTCGAATACCGATGCTGTTCAATTTACTAACCAAGCGTTAAGAGGAACTTCGTCGAAAGCCTTTTGAAAGTCAAGGTAAATGATGTCGATCGGAAATTTCGCGTCGTGAAATTCAATTATATTTAAAAAAGCAGCAGGTTAGTAAGACACGAGCGATTGCGTCTGAAGTCATGCTGAGAATTACATGTTACCTGATTTAATTCTAGGAATTTTGTAATTTTATCCGTGATCAAACTTTCCATCAATTTGCCTCTGACTGAGGTGAGACTAATTGGACGGTAATTTCCGGAACAGTTTTTGTCCCCTGTTTTTAAAAATTGTGGTGACGTTGGCCTCATTCCATTAAGAGGGTTAGGGGCCGTTTATGAGAGATTGGGTGAAAATGTTTGCTAGATGTTCGGCAATTTCGTTCTTAACCTCTTTCAATATTTTGGGATGAACTCGGTCTGGACCGGGAGAATGTGTAACTTACCATTTATCTATATATTTAATAACTTTGGCAGGGGAAAAGTTCACTGAGCTGAGGGCTTCGATTTGTCTTGGCGCTATGATATCCTAAAGATTAGGAATATCCGCAGTCTCTAACGCAAATACAGAACAGAAAAATTAGTTAAGCAGGACACTCATTTTAGTGTCGTCAGTTTCTATTTCGCCGATATCACTTTTCAAGAGGGCCAATTACAGATCTTGAATTTTTTGCTTGATATATAACTGAAAAATTGTTATGGATTAGTTTTGGCGTTGGCCGCAAATTAATTTTCGTAATATTTTTTTTTCGTTTCTGGACCGTCTCATGAATACGTCTGCTGATTTCGAATTCATTTTTTGCAGCATCGTCGTGTGGGTGCTTCTGTTTATTCGAGTGTTTTGCTTTCTTTTGCGACTGAAGGCGCTGCAATTCTCCTTTCCAGTACTTGGGCTGATTGACTGCTGTTCGCCTGTTTTTGCGAGGAACATGGTCATTTTCAAAATTTTGAAGTGCACTCAAAAAATTGCTCAGCGATTGATTGACATCTAGTCCGAGGGTTATATTAGCTGACGTCATTGCCTCTCTTAAGCTATCAAAGTTAGCTAATTTAAAGTTTTCAACTCGAGCTCAATCATAAAACGGATACAGTTGTGGTCGCTATTTCTGAGGGGTTCGCTCACTTCGACGTTCGTGGCATGAGAGTCGCTTGCTCTATATATAAGATCAAGAATATTGCTACCTCTTTAGGTGTCTTTACCATGAGGGTCATAAACTTATCGTCCACAAAATCGATCAGGCGTTAGCTAATGGCCGTACATTCTTCTGTTTCCCAATCGATGTCGGGAATATTGAAGTCTCTAAGTACTATACTGTTTCGTGTTCTGACCGCATCGACGAGGGTGTTGTAAAGGTCGGTATCATCTGCAACAATGCTCTTGGGAGGACAATAAACTAGTGTGATTTGACACTTTGTATGTTTACAAGACTACTTGAATTGAAACTATGTCGTGACTGCTGCTTGGAATAGAGACTTCTATTATTTGTAGAGTATTTTTTTCACGAGAAACAATACTCCTCCACCTTCACGACCTAGTCCATCTTTGTAAAATATGGAAAAACCCGGGAGAGTGAATTTGCCCAAATAATTCCTGGTGCTCGATTTCATCCACGATTCCATGATTGCTATTATGTCGATCTCATCGTTAATTGCGAGGATTCCCAATTCGTCGATTTTGTCTCTGAGGCTTCTAGCGTTTACATAAAAATATTTGAGAGTATTTTGGCTCAGAATCCTGCCAGAAACTCTTCGGTGGCGGTTGGGGGCTGCTGTGTTACTTCGATGGATTATTTTATTAGCGGTGAATCTGTTTTTTGTTGGCTGTTCCACTATCGTTACAGCAGGGTCCGTGATTCCTACTTGCTCGAGCGGTGACCGTTGACTCATTCCGTTGGGCAGTAATGGCGGAGTCTTGTGTTGGTCGTCGAGTTTGTTTTTTTACTTCATTTCGGTGACGAGGCCAGCACCGATATTCTGAAGGATGCTTTCGAGGGTAATAAGCGTAGACGTGTTTATGCGGGCCTTGTTGGTGATTTTATCGAATTCATGGTTTTTGAGGTTGATCATCGTTTCCCAATTGTCCGATAATGAGATTTGTTGTGCTTTGCAGAACGTTGCTATGCGATTGTTTAGAAATATCATCTTGCCGAATTTGTATTTACTTTGATTTGGATGGGGCAGGATGCCAGTGACGGATGTTCGCGTGCGATCGTTTGACATTTGTTAACATGTTTTTATACCTTACCCACGTTTCTTCCGTCTGCGTCACCACGATCGGTTTAGAAGAAGGGATGTTTTTTTTTATTATTCCTTCAAGCATGGCTTACCGAGAATCTTTAGTTGGACTCTCTCTTTTCACCGATTTGGTTTGATGGAGGTGACATTGTAATCGCCCATCGCATTAACTTCATCTGTGTTTTGAGAGTTCATTTCATTGGGCAATACACCGAAACGGTTGCTTGTATCAATTCGGGTGGGGCAGGACTGTCGCCCGACCAGGCGGCTGGCAGTCAGTGGCTTTGCCACTGACTGCCTGCCGCCTGTTTACTAGAGTTGAGTAGAGTGTCTCAGCACTGTTGACCTTTTTTCTATCGATTTGATATTGTCGTTGGTCTCTGAGTAAAGAGCTATGAGTTTCTTTGCCAATTCTGAGTCTAAGTGCACGTGGAGTTCATTTACCCGATGCAGGGTAGTTTGAGCAATTTTTTTGTTGCTTCTATTTCTCTGTTTATCATATCTTTGAGTTCGAGAAACTGTTTCTGCACGCTTTCCAGCTCTAATTCAACAGCTAGCAGCCCCTTGCATCGGCATAAACTGCATCTGCGTTGGGTTGGCCACCAGAAGCATGAGGTAACTGTGCTTTCAGTAGTTTAATCTCTTCGGCATGTTGGCAGAATTTACAGCTCACATTTTGCACTCTCCGTTTGGAGGCGTATTACGCGTTTGCCCAGAAGAGCTACCACTATACATTAGTTCAAGAGTGTACGATTGGTGGCAAGTTACACATTCTAGTTTGCAGCTGGAGTCATCTTGGACTTGTTGAGTGAGCATCCTTGTAAACATCAGATATGTGAATAATAGGTTTAACCAGACGTGGGATGAGATGATTTATATTTCAAAATGACCTACAGATGTTTTTTTTTCGGGTGATTCATGTATGACCTACAGTGATGAGTTTTTGCGGGTGATTATGCGAGTCTAACTTGAGATGAAAACTAAACTAAAATCATGATAAAAGGAAATTATTTTTTCCCAGCAATACACAATTATCATGCTGTTTACAAGGGATAAATGAAAATGCGTGAATTCTTTTTTGTGACACTTGTATTATTTTACGTTTACTTTAAAGTATTATTTCACAGTTACTTTACATAGACAGATGTCAGACGGCAATTGCATTTCTTTATGTTCATTTTTTTTAACGCACTTGGTGCCAAACTTTTGAATTTAGATATGTTATATAGCTTATATGAAATATGCACTGTTGAAATTGAGTTGAGGTACTGCACGAATGCTGGGAAATGTAACAGGGGGCTCCTTGTACAGGGTTTTTGCCGAGAAGGGTAGACCTCTCACTGATGCGAGAGAGGAATGTTCTCTACGGTGAGGGAGGTGAGCCCTCTACGACACTCAGCTGCAACACTTCTTGTACAGGGCTCCTGCAGAGACGGGTAGACCTCTCGCTGATGCGAGAGAGGAATGTTCTCTGCGGTGAGGGAGGTGAGCCCTCTACGACACTCAGCTGCAACACTTCTTGTACAGGGCTCCTGCAGAGACGGGTAGACCTCTCGCTGAGGCGAGAGAGGAATGTTCTCTGCGGTGAGGGAGGTGAGCCCTCTACGACACTCAGCTGCAACACTTCTTGTACAGGGCTCCTGCAGAGACGGGTAGACCTCTCGCTGAGGCGAGAGAGGAATGTTCTCTGCGGTGAGGGAGGTGAGCCCTCTACGACACTCAGCTGCAACACTTCTTGTACAGGGCTCCTGCAGAGACGGGTAGACCTCTCGCTGAGGCGAGAGAGGAATGTTCTCTGCGGTGAGGGAGGTGAGCCCTCTACGACACTCAGCTGCAACACTTCTTGTACAGGGCTCCTGCAGAGACGGGTAGACCTCTCGCTGAGGCGAGAGAGGAATGTTCTCTGCGGTGAGGGAGGTGAGCCCTCTACGACACTCAGCTGCAACACTTCTAGCCTGTTTTCCGGAAAGATTAAACTGTTTGAGATGTATATTTTTGAATATCGGATTCAAACAGTTAGTAGTTTGATGATGATGATAAGTATGAATGGAGTGATAAGTAGCATGTGCGTAAAACGGTGATACATTAATGGACACGAGTTCAAATAAGAAACTTGCGATATCAAACAAGTGATGGCGTGCTTACCCAAACTCAGTATTTATACATATAAGTTTACGGACGGTTCTAAACGGAGCTGATTTGAAATTTATGGAGACGGATATGAACAATTCTAAACGGATCTAATTTGAATGTGAGTAGGTTGCACGGTAGTGACGCCAAATTACTTTCTACGCGGGATTGAGATGAACGGAAAGCAAAGTAAATCAATCTTAGCAGCTCCCTTCTGTTGATTAAAAATGCTTGCACTTGACTGACTAAAAAGAGCTTCGTAAGAGCGGCAGTCTATACCGCTCCCCTCAAGCCATAAGGCCGAAATTATAGGGAGAATAGGAAAGACTTAGATGTTACAGCGTAGTGTAGAGGAATCTGGCGACCCTACGAGGGGCATGCAACGGCCTACCTTATCCCGGCCGGAGAGAGTTTACCGTCTTGGTGCGAGGAGCTGCGCACATGCGTTCACTACGAAGATTGACGCAAGACTTTCTAGTCTCATGACTCAGTTAGAAAGCGTTCACTGGACGTGTTGGTATGTTATGTCTCTGTTAAAAAGTCTCATGACTCTGTAAAAAGCGTTCAATGGAAGTGTTGGTCTGTTATTTCTCTGTTAAAAAGTCTCATGACTCTGTTAAAAAGGGTTCAGTGGACGTGCTGTTGTTTAAAAAGAGTTGAGGCCATCACGATAAAAGGATGTGAAGCCTGCTTAATAAAAGGATGGGAATTCTCACTCATTACGGGGAATGTTAAATTGGCCAAATAACGCAATGTAAAGGCCATTTAAAAAGTGATTTGAACCCGATTTTGTAAAAGGATGGGAAGCGGGCGTAAATAATTGAATGGAAAACCGCCTTAATTGAGGGATGTTAAACTTCTCTAATAAATGGATGTGAAGCCAGCCTAATAAAAGGTTGTAAAGCATGCATAGAAAAATAAAAAGCTAGATAATAAGCCAGCTTATTAAAGGGTGTAAAATTCGACTATTAATAGGGTGTAAAGATGACTTAATAAATAGATCGATAACAAGACTGCTTAATAAGATGATGTGAAGTTCGACTAGTAAACTGACGTGAACCTTGCTTAACAAAACGGTCGATAACAAGTCTACTTAATAAAAGGATGTGATATTCGACTGATAATGGGGTGTGAAGCCTGCCTAAAATAGTAATGGGGAGCATTCCTAATAGAGGAATGTGAAGAATGCTTAATAAAATTAAAACTGGCTTGTCTAACAAAAAATTAAAGATACCTACATAATGGAAGGAAATAAAGTCTGACAAAAGGGGATGTAAATCATGGCTTCTTCAGGGATGTGGAACCTCACTAATAAAGATAGTTAAGCTTCTTCAATAGAGGGAGGCTTGCCATGCCTAGTATAAGATCGAATTTGAGAATCAAGCTTTCATTTACTTCCATTTGTCACTGAGACGATGAGTTTGCTCAATTTTGGTTCACTAGAGATCCCCCGAGCGTTTCGACGCTTCCCACAGATGCGTAGAGACTGCAAATTGGTCGTCAATAATGAAGATTTAGTCTATATATCCTTTTCTTTATCCTTTTCTTTATCCTTTTCTTTATCCTTTTCATTACTATATATCCTTTTCTTTACAAATCGGGTCAGAGAAGGTATTTGAATGATGTTGGCAGGATATGCTGTTGAAGGCTACTAGCTTCTTCGACGGAATGATGAAAGACTCAGAATGAATAAAAGGAGCTGAAGAATGCAAGAAAAGGATAATTCGGCTGAAACAGACAACAAGAAAACTGAATATTCCCTTATAATGGGCTCAGTTACGACTGATTAGTCACAAGGTCCTGGTGATTGCTTGATGTCGAATCTGTTTGATGTGCAATCCTGGTAGCACCGACACATCCCACACATCACATCTAGACTAGAAAGGCAACTGCATAGCGTGATGGCCAAGACTAGGAGCAACTAGAAGTATTTACCTGATGAGGTGCTAGAACAAGGAGGTGAAACACAGATAACCATCTGTGTTAATATATCATTTTTAACTAAGAATTTATTTTATAGCAATCGCACTTATTGAACAAATTTTGAAACCTTGTTAATAATGCATCATCTTGGTTTAGAAAAATGATTCAGACTGATAATATTTTAGAAATAAAACAAATCCTTACGAGGAAAACCACAAATGTACTGAAGGGGTAGAATAAGGAAGACGCACAACTGCAGGTCCCGTGATAACAGCGCAGGACGGAGGCGACAAGAGATCAGCGGCAAGCTGGAATCGCTTGAAAACCAAGGATCCTTCTCCAGCTACTGCTCTCCTAGACCGAGATGGAAGAGTTACTGTCTGACGTATGAAGAGAGGATCGACTTGAAAGTGGCTTGACTCGCACTACGGGTACACCGGTGGTTTAGTTTTCCTTTGTTAAATACAATCAAAAGAATTATTCACAACTAAACTGCTACCTGAAGATAGTTATCATTACTGACGACAAGTAGTTATCATTACTGACGACAAGTAGTTATCATTACTGATGACAAGTAGTAACATTACTGACAACAGGGCTGCCAGATGCCTTCAATCTCGTAATCGCACTCTAAATAGGTGTAGTACTTATAGCAGTATCCTATGATTGTCCATATTCTAGCTATCATACAATAGTCTATTCAAAGACATTGTGTAATCCAAGGGAAGGAAACCTAAAAGGTTCATAAAAATCTGCATCCCTAGGGGTAAAATGATCCAGAAAAAGGATAGCTGACGATTGCACTGTTCGTGATATTGTAGCCCACTCAACCCTGAAGGAAGACCTGCGTGTAGATAGTGTTTATGGTTGACATGTATTGTTTGAAGGTATAAATAAATTAATCAATCTGCTTGCCGCCAATACACACTAGGGAAATATCCAGCTTTTACGGGAAACATTTCCTTGCGAAAACATGCCTTGTGTTTCCTGAAGAACTCAAGTACAAGTAATGACCTCGTAGGACACTTAACCAGATTGTTGGCTTTCAGCGGTAGCGGACAGGACCCGAGGGATAAACATGTCAGGAAGAGGGATGATACCATTGTTTGATAAGAAGAATAACCATTTGAAGGGTTGTGTGCATGCACGGCAAGCTGGGAGGCGGATGCTGCCAGACCAGCCGGGCCAAGTCAGGAAGAGGGATGATACCATTGCTTGATAAGAAGAATAACCATTTGAAGGGTTGTGTGCATGCACGGCAAGATGGGAGGCGGATGCCGCCAGACCAGCCGGCCCAAGTCAGGAAGTGGGATGATACCATTGCTTGATAAGAAGAATAACCATTTGAAGGTTTGTGTGCATGCACGGCAAGCTGGGAGGCCGATTCCGCCAGACTAGCCGGGCTATTAGAGAAGTATTTAATTGTTCCCAGTTTTGGGTAAACCATTTCATTTCATTCTCAGAAGAACCTGTTGGACGTGTGTTTTTTCCACAAAAATTAAAGAAAATTGAAGGTCCAACTTATGCTGACTTTCAGTCAGTTATTTCTTTGGTTGAGAAAATCAATCAGAAAACTCTTGCACCAGTATTTTATCTTATTTAGTACTAGTTAACTAAAGGTGTATATTCCATATGAAGGTATTGAGGGAATAATCATGGACCGATACGGTATAAAAATAATATGTATGGACAATAATAGTTGAACGAATGGTACAGCAAAACGAAAAAGTATTTAAACCTGCAAATACTCTGAGATGCTAAACAGCTTCTGAACATTTCTACCCAAATATAGGGTATGATTCACAGAATATAGGGTGAGGTCATTGAACATCAGAGCTGAACATTTCATTAGTCTTCCCAATGCGAGCACTCCTTCCACCCCACCCCTCTCCCCCCCGTCCGATTTTGTTTTCTTAGAAATAATATGTATTATTCCCCCAAACCCTCACCCCCCCCCCTATCCTTCTTAACTGCCTCTTCCTCTACTCCACTTCAACTGCCCCCTTCACTCAGCCTCAACTGACCCCCTTCCACTCCGCCTCACCGCCCCCACTTATCCTTAACTGCCCCTCCTCACTCCGCCACAACTACCCCTCCACATTCCACCCCATATAAACACCCTGTCTACTCGTTTGAACCCTCCCCCTCATCTGCCAAGACGGACTTCCCCCCCCCCCAACTCCGCCTTACCCGCCCACCCCCGCTACCCCCGGTTGAG
>SDVV010006315.1:0-18542 GCA_016164225.1 Gammarus roeselii
AGGGATCTTTTAACTCAAAACGTATTTACACAAAGGGACAAAATAATGTTGGTGGATAACGAGGACACCACGGGAAGGCGGGTGAGCCTGGGATACCCCCCGGGGGTATCCCTCTGAGGTGCCTTATTGCTCTCGCTCTAAAGAGATGGTAGTCGATCTCTCCAATTTAGTTGAAAACTTTAACCTTTACGAGACGATGTTCGGTCTCGGAGCGATATTCGGCTTAGAGCGGTGACCGGCTCTTATTTTGATAGAGCACAAAAAAAAAAAGTTTCTATACCCTGGAAACTTGTAAACTTTGGAGCTTAGACGCAAAGAACAGTATGCGATGGTGTTTTCTTACTCACTGGTCACTCATTGGTTACGATACTGCCTCTGCGCAAAGCTATACACAGGAGATGCTTCTCTTACGCCGCTGCAGTTAAAAACTGTCCTTCTACCATTAAAAGGTCGGCTGGAATGACTCTTACGCCGCTGCAATTATGAACTGTCCTTCTAACCATTAAAAGGTTGGCTAGAATGACGCTTATGCCGCTGCAATCATGATCTGTCCTTCTACCATTGGAAGGACGGCTGGAATGACTCTTACGCCGCTGCAATTATGAACTGTCCTTCTAACCATTAAAAGGTCGGCTAGAATGACGCTTATGCCGCTGCAATCATGAACTGTCCTTCTACCATTGGAAGGACGGCTGGAATGACTCTTACGCCGCTGCAATTATGAACTGTCCTTCTAACCATTAAAAGGTCGGCTAGAATGACGCTTACGC
This sequence comes from Gammarus roeselii, assembly GCA_016164225.1. Taxonomy (NCBI): domain Eukaryota; kingdom Metazoa; phylum Arthropoda; class Malacostraca; order Amphipoda; family Gammaridae; genus Gammarus; species Gammarus roeselii. The sequence continues at coordinate 771 of SDVV010006315.1, forward strand.
CGCTGCAATCATGAACTGTCCTTCTACCATTGAATTTGATTTGACTTGAGCCTCATTTCCACCAAAGCCTCAACGTGAGTCATAATAGGCTCCCCCGTAGGGCTCGATGATCATTGATTCCAGTAGGCTCGCACGCATAAGTGTGCAAGGAAAAAACAAAAAACGCTTTTAACGTTTAAAAAAAGTGAAAATTTTAGACGCACGCTGGTGCGCCAAAGAAAAAACACTCACTCGAAACGGACCTCCGCTTCTAATCTTTTTGAACTTAAAGTGATATGTACGCACCCTAGTGCGTACAGATAGCATCGTCGAGATTTGTACAAGGTCTGTGGCTACACGGGCAAATTCAGCTCCGGCAGCAGAGCAACACAATATTTGCAGCTACGCGGTTTAGTTGTATAAATACAACTTCTTTATTTAGGTAAGACAAAGACTCAGATGAAACGAAACGAATCCTCGCCTCCAACCCCTCAGAACCTCATGAGTTATATGTCCATAAGCCAGTGCGCACAGATAGTATCGTCGAAATTGTTACTTACAAGGTTCACGGCTTCACGGACTAAACCAGCTCCGACAGCAACGCAACACAATGTTTACAGCTACGCGGTCTATTTGATTTTTAGTACAATTTATTTATTCAGGAGGCAAGATAAACTCATACAAACGAATCCCCGCCTCCAACCACTCAGAACTCCATGAATAACGTGCACGCGCGACAGTGCGCACAGACAGCATCGTCGAAATTGGTACAAGGTCTATGGTTTCACGGATTAGATTGACTCCAACCACAACGCGTTGCAAGGTTTTATAGCTGCGCAGTCCAGGTCCACCCCAGAAACTGCAGATGGTCCGTGCACGCGCGAGCGAACACATCAGAAGAAAAAATACTCATTCACAAAATCACCAACACGAACTCCCGCAAAAATACTCCAGCGTTATAATATTGTAGATCGTAAAAAATAAAGTAAGAGAAGGTTTGTCATGGGCAGAAAAACTGCTCAGATTATCGATTTCGCACTGATTGCTCAAGGGGATAGGGCAAGGGGGGGCATTGGTCCCTTGGGTCGCAAAAGAGCCCGATGAATTCCGGAGGGTGACCCATGTCCCCCGGGTCTTCCCGAGCTCCCCGAGACCCCTCGCCTCAGCTCATCTCGGCTTGTCTCTAATCATTTCGGCCAGTTTCGGCTTGTCGCGACCAACTCGACTCGCCTCAACATGTTTCGACTGATCTCGACGCACCTCGACCAGGCTCGACACGACCCTCGCCCTCAGCGCCAGCAATCCGCGGACTGTAATGGTTAATTGTTCTACTCAAGCATCTCACATAAACATTTTACAGTGTATGGGTTTTACAGCGCTGGGAGGGGGGAGCAGAGGTTCCAGGATTCAGAAGGGCTTCTAAAGGGCCCCACAGTTTCTCAAAAGGGTCCTAAAGGGTCTCAAGGGTGTCCCAAGGGGCCCCAGAAAGGTCCAAAGGGATCCCCCTAAATCCACCTGGTCTCCCAAGTCCCCCGGGTTCCCGAAACCCTCGGTCCCAGAGTCCCGCGGGTCCCACGAAAACCTCCCCTCTCTGGGTCACCTTGTCTCAACCAACCTCGATACATATAATATCAACAAATTCAAAATTCATCATCATGAAAAAAGGGCAACGAAAAATAAGAGCCCAAGCAAGAAGAAATACTAAAATACTAAAAAAAGTGTTAATGATCTATAAAATGAATAATCATCCATCCACCCCAATTGACTTTAGAACTCTACAATAGTTTCTCTATGACGTATCACATTGATAAAAAAACAAGTGTATCACGTCACCTCGAGAGGAACCATCTCATCAAGGAAGCCCAGCACGTCTTCAGAAACAAACTCAACTGCCTGTCTAATCTCCTGGACTTTTTCAACAAGGTCGCAGAGCTGGACGATGAAACCAAAGCTGTCGGCTTTCTTCACCTTGACTTCCAAAAAGCGCTTGATAGGGTCTCCCATAAACGCCTACTGAAGAAGTGGAAGCGCTCGTCAAAACTGAAAACGTGGTCAGGTGGCATCGAAATTGGCTCACGGGCCGCAAGCAGCGGGTCTGTGTTGGCCAAGGAAGAAGTCACTGGGCTGCGGTAACATTAGGGATACCCCAGGGCAGTGTTATTGGACCCCTTCTCTATATCACCTTCATAAATGACCTCGACACCGACATCGTTAGCAAGCTATCAATATTTGCTGACGACACCGAACTATGAGGAAGATCGCACAACTATCCAAAGGGATCTTAATAAACTAGTATATCCTCCTACTGTGTTATAGGTCGCACAAGAGGCAAATGGAATTCATGTTGATAAATGCACTGTTATGCACATTGGATCACAAAATCAAAATTCTGCTTACGTGTTGGCAGACCAGTATATGACTGAAGACGACCAACAACGAGACCTCGGAATATTAATCGCCGAAGATCTCAAGTGGAAAAACCAAGTGGGAGCTAGCTACGAGAAAGGCAATGGAGTCCTTGGAATTAAAACCAGAAATCTCGACTACAAGTCCAGGGATATCGTGCTTCAGTTATATACTTCACTCGTCAGGCCTCTAATGGAATTTGCAGAACGTTTTTGGTCCCCACACATAAGAGGGGATATCCACAAAATGAAACGTGTTCAGCGCCAAGCAGCAAAAAGGGAACAGAAATGAGAAACAGGACATCCTCGAAGACTAGACGAACTAAAAACTGATCACTCGAGAAAAATAGCAACTTAGTCAGTTAATAGGAACTTTCAAATACCTAAATGGGCTTCACAAAGCCAGTAAGAACATTTAGGTATTGAGAATTTTTTCCACTTGCGATTACTTTTTTCTCCCGTAGCGATTACTAACCGACTCTTTCGTGTTTTTGGCAGACTCTTCGTGTTTTTTGCAGACTCTGTGTGAAAGCTGTCAAGTATGAACTTTTACCGTGTTAAGTGAGCTAATAAAGAATAAAATTAATATTGATAATAATATTGAAACTAATAAGCTAAGTGAGTAATAAACCGCGCATGTGAAAAAGAGGGCGATGATTCCCACGGACGACGTCTGACGATGCCTCCTACTCTGGCAGACCGCTTCGCCAGGATGAGCAGGAGCGTCTTCAGGGACCTCGTCTGCCGGTTTTGTGAGTTGGAGGGCAGGCTCGACCGGGTCCTGGTAACCTTCCATGGCCTGCGGCGGAGGGACGACGACGACGGAGAGGACGGGATCCTTGCGGGGAAGGTCTTAGTCCTCGAGGAGCAGCTACGCACTGTCGCCAGTGAGTATGTGGAGATGAGCGGAAATCAGCAGGACTTGTGAGTCCGTAGCGGAGGTGAGAGCCGAGGTACGTAAGGTCCATGAGGACCTTGTTAGTAACCGTGATCTAGAGTTTCGCTGCAGACCTCGGTAGAAACTTACGTGATATGGAGAAGGCTAGTAAGGGCCTGGCGGAACTGACGAGGAAACTCGTAAAAGTTAACGAGTTGGTGGTCCATGCTTTACAGCTGGATGGAGAGGATTGACCAAAAGGACCCAGTTCGGTCGCGAGGGAGTCTTGGTGGTCTTGCTCTGACTTCTTACCGTGATGTCCTGGACCAGAGTCTGCAACGGCAGCACGCAGCCACCCCTAAACCCATATCAGGGCGGCCGGTGCTAGATGTGAGCTCGCAACTCGCTTCCACCCCTAAACCCAGACCCGTGGTACCCACTTCCCGTCAGGCCAAGAGGCCATCGGCTGCCCGGAAATTGAAAACCAGGATTAAGCCGATACCTTGGACCAAGACATCCGCGGATTAATGCCGCACCCAACCTCGACGGAGCGGCGTTGATTCGGATGGATTTCAGCAGGTCCAGAACCGGTTTAACTTTGTAAATCGGCCCGCGTCTGTGATGCCAACGCGGAACACTTATGAGAGGTTCACGGACCTGGACAGCGAAATTGAGACACTTGTCCTCAGTCTCTTTCGTCCGACACCAAAGGTTGAATTTGCTCATAGGTGTACGGCAAAGAGGCGGTTTATTTGCAAGCCCGGTGCCCCAAATAAGATGATCAAAGGTGCTCTTGCTGAGGTTGTAGTTTCCAGCCGGGAGACACTCATCATCTGCCATGTAGGCACCAATGATCTTAAAAGGACAAGGTCGGAAGATCTGCTAGCCAAGTATAGGCAGCTGATTTCTAACATCAAGGCAAAAACGGATCGAGTGGCCATCACATCCACCTTACCGCGAATGAATGATGAAGACGAACTGTATAATAAGTTACAGATACAGACACTAGGCAGAAATCCCCCAGCAAGTGGGGAGGCTGACGGCAAGGTGCAGCTCACACTCGCACACCTTAGCTCTTTTGCGCAAAAGGGTTCGGCCGGGGACCTCGCAACACACCCGCCGGGTCATGAGAGGCGGTTCGAGATTGGTGTCGGCAGCAGGGTCCGACAGCGTGACTGGTTTACCCTTGCCGTGTCATGATGATCGGGCCCCCCGCCTACGACCATCCAGTCTCTCAACGATATGCCTAGGGCGGGAAAGCACATCAGGGCAGCGTCAAAACTCATCCGTTCACTAACGTTCTCCACTCACGCCTTCCTCCACACTCACGTCTCTCCTTCCTAACGCCTGCTTCACACCATTCATCCACCCAAACTACGGTCTCCCACTAGGCCTACGTCCCCTCGCCGTTGACTTCAACACCTTTTCACTAATATCCCTCCATCCATCCTCCCCATGTGCCCGAACCATCTCAGAACACGCGAATCAACTCTGTCCTCTAACTTCTTCACTAACCCCGTTCTGATGCGAACCACGTCGTTAGTGAACCTGTCTTTCAGCGACACTCCAGCCATGCTCTTCAAACATTTCACCATCTTCTCTCCTATGCTCTTACCCTCAAGTCTCAGCTCCGTACGGCACACTTGGCAAAACAACACTTTCATACAGCCCGCTCTTTGCTCCCATCCCCCAACGTCCTGCAGCTCATTACGCTTTTCAGTGCAGCCAACGCTTCACACCCCTCCTTCACTCGCGACTTCACCTCAGTTTCCACTAATTCAGTCTTCTCCACATGGGAGCCCAGATACTTATAACACTGAACTTCTTCCATCAACTCTATATTTAGGAGGACACTAATTCTGCTTGCATCGACAGTCCTCGATGCACCAACGTTCACTCGAAGCTTCCTCCTCTCACACACTCCACCAAACTCAGACACTAGCCTACATAGCTTCTCCTCTGAAAAAAAAAATCCGCAACCAGGGCTGTATCATCCGCAAATAGCAACTGGCTCAGCTGCCAACTCCACCCATTCGCTTACAACAGCTCCAAGCCACGACGCAGCACACTCGCGTTCACCTCCCTGACCACTCCATCCATATAGATATTGAACAGCCAGGGAGACATCACGCAGCCTCGTCTCAATCTCACTTTCACTGAGAACCAATCACCAACCCCACTTCTCACTCTGACACATGCTCGGCTGCCAACATAGAAACTCTGCACCGCTTTCAACAAATGTCCGCTCACTCCATACACCCGCAACACCCTCTACGGCGCATCAATGTCAATCCTGTCGTATGCCTTCTCCAGATCCATGAAAGCCCAGAACACGTCCTTTCCCTTTGCAAGGTATTTCTCGCAGACCTGTCTCACTGCATAAATCTGATTGACGCACCCTCTACCGCTCCGATAACCGCACTGTTCCTCTCCAATTGCGCAGTCCGTACAGTCTCTAATTCTTTTGATAAGCACTCTCCCGTACAACTTACCAACCACACATAACAGACGGATACCTCTCGAGTTGCAGCATTCATTTTTATCTCCTTTGCCCTTATACAGCGGAACAATGCAGGCACTGCGCCACTCAATTGGTACCACGCCTGCCACAAAACACAAGTTCACTAACCTCACCAACCATTCGATAATCGTTACTCCACCCTTTTTCAGGCACTTGGCTGCAACGCCATCCAAACGAAAGGCTTTCCCTGCTTTCATCCCATCCTGCACCTCTTCCTTGGTAATGTCCGCCACAAGTCTCTCTCCCAAAACTGGCAATCGAGCACCATCACCCAAAGCAACAATGTCAGCCTCTGTCATTTTCGACATTCAACAACTCACCAAAATCCTGGGTCCACCTCTTCCGTACATCACCACTTTACAACAACAACAACTGACCGTTTAAATATTTCACCACTTCCCCCTTTTCGGTCTCTCCCTTTCTCACCCTCTTCACCTCTTTGCGGACATTTTTTATTCCCCTCAAAATTCTGGCACAACCGTCTGCCCCACCTGGCATCAGCGTCCCTTTTGGCTCTCCTCACCACCCGCTTCACCTCGTTTTTCCACTCTTTACAGCCTCCTTATTGCACCACCGACTTCACCTGCAACCACTCCTCAAACGCTCCTCTTTTCCATGCCACCGCCAGTTTGACCTCCTCGTTCCACCACTCGCAACCTTTCCTTCTTCACCCGCCCACACGGCAGGCACCACACACATTCTTCGCACATCTCAGCAACGCATCTCTTAATGTCTCCCATTCTTCCTCCACATCTCTCAGATCCTGTCCTCTCATGTTGTCATATTCTTCTCTCAACGCCTGTTGGAACTCCTCAGCTCTGCATCTCACATTCAGTTCACTCACTTCCATTACCTTTCTTCTTCTTCCCACTCTTAATTTAACTGCCACCAGCAGATGGTCAGACACTCCTCCACTCTCCCCTCTCAACACCCGCACATCCAGCAGCCTCCCGGCCACTCTCTTCGATATCAACACGAAATCCATCAGCGCTCTCTCCACCACTGCACCACCGGCCATCCTTACCCATGTGTACTTGTGGATATCTCGCTTCTTAAACACCAACTCCTGCTCCATACACAGACGTATCAGGTTTTCTCCACTGTGATTTCTACCGGGAACGCCATACCTTCCTATCACATTTCCCACCACTGCATCTCCAACTCTTGAAATAAGGTCACCTAGTACAACTACATTGAATTGACCTCCAAAACTCTTAAAACACTCACTCAGGTCAGTCCAGAATTGTTCCCTCTCATCTTCATTCCTCTCGCTACCTGGACCATATGCACTCACAAATACTCATCTTTCTACGCCCAACTTAACATTTACCCACATCAATCTTGAGGACACCTATTACCACTTGGTAACGCTACTAGCCAAACGATCACTCAATATCAAAACCACACCTTCTCGTGCCCAACCTTCCTCCACACCAGACTTTCTTCCACTTATCACACCAAACTTACATTCTCCCTTACCTTTCAATTTCGTCTCTCTCGGCGCCAACACATCAAACTCCCTCCTCACAAACTTCTCACCAATCTCCCACCTTTTTACATTCAGCGACCCTACAACAGAGTTTGAAAAGGCGTGAGCCTCTCCTCCCTCCGCTCGTCTTGCTGTCTTTGATTTAGGGTTTTACAGAGAAAGGGTTTCCTAGCCCCTTTTAGTTGCCTTCTTAAATCTTAATTATCTCCCAAAAATTAGAATGTCGTAAAAACATGTATATTTTGTACCCTACACGAGTTTTCAAATAAAGTATTGCTTGCCATGATAGGATCATAAGTGTAGATGTTAGCGGTTGAAATTAGTAAATTTATAATTTTAAAATCTTTTGCAGCTTTTAGAGATTGACAGTACGAAAAAAAATGTGGCATCTGTTTGTAATACTCTGCTATGGTTTTTAAATTATGTATTGCTAGTCATGATAACTCCTAATTTTAGAAGTGATCCGGACTTTAGTGAGATCGTGACAACGGACGGACGGAATCAGGGTCCCAAACCCTTTCGAACGGTACACTAGTCATAACGCCGGCAATAACGGCGCTGAGCACAACCATATGGCACCTCGCTGGGCCATATCGTACGCTCTTTCATTAGTGGATGGCCGTATCGGTATCTGTTTGAATCGAAATATAAGCATCTGCTGGTATTGCTAGATTCCTTCTGAATATATAGTTGCATTGCCTCCAGTGTCGGGCTATTTTAAACTAGGTTATAATATGAAATAGTGTTATTTTTACTCATTTCATCATTAAAATAAACAATATTTCACTCGGGTCTGGAGGGTTGTGATTTTGCCCCTAGCAAGAGTGACGCTCCTGCACCCTGCAGTTTGACGCACCAACGAGACCAACCACTCAGCGAGTTGTTATAACTTCTGTTATCTTGATTCTCTCGATAAAAAGCTATTTCTCTGAAACGAGTAGGAGTCATATGGCTTTGCATTCTCGAAGAGAAAACATCACAGAGACGTTTTACGAGAGAATCTTGGTAACATCCGTTGAACGTAATTTTCGACCGATTTAGACCTTTGTGTCTTAACCTTACTCGAGAATTTACAAATTTCTGAGTTACTCGACTGTCTTCGAGTTTTAGGAAAGATAAACTTGTAGCGGCTCGGCGGCGTTGAATGTCTTCTAGGTAAAGCGTGGTGTATTGCGCCTGTCGGTCTAAATGTCTTCTAGGTACCGAGTGGCGCGCTCAGCTGTTTGCCGGCTGAACCCCCAACCCCCTTCTTTCCTATATAAGAGGGTTGGGCTACACCATCATTCACGAGGGCTAGCGAAGTTGCTTTCCGTAAGAGATGCTGGTGCGTAGTAGATAGCTGGAGGAGGAGGAGGCCCAATATGGCTATAACTCATTACAGAGAAATAGCTTTATATCGAGAGAATCGAGATAAAAAGTTATATTATCTTCCACTCGTAAAAGCCACATTGTTTTGCATAAAAAATACCATAATGTAGTGCAAGCTAGCCAATGCCAGAAGAGCACAGAAGTTGGATGGATCGGCTGCATCTTAAACTGGGTGTTCCCATAGAAGCGCTGGCCGTGTAAGGAAATGATAACACATTTGTATAAATGGTGGTAATGACTGTACTGATTGACGAATACAATAATTGTTAACAACAGCAACAGCCATCTCCGAGCGACAAAATGTGGGCCCTGAACATGAGGGCCCAAATAATACTTAAGTATGGGTAAATACAAATATGGCGTTGTGGCAACGGCAGTGAACATACTTGCTCGAAACGGCCAAAAAAACAAAATGCGGGCTGTGAGCATGAGCAACCAAAGAGAAGTTACGTAATCAATACATATTGCCCTCCAGAGAGGGTGGGTGAACCGTCCGGTAGGAAATAAATTCTTAATATACCAGTACCAACAAAGTGTACAATAGCTAGCTCCTATGGTAACAGAGTTGCACCGCAAGTAGGATAAAGGAAAAACCTATTCCGCAATCCGTAACCTGAAAGCTTGGCGTGGAGTGTCACCGCACGCGATGCTAAGATAATGAAGTACGTACTCTATGCTACGTAGAGGAGGTGCTGGCATTAGCGGATGCGGTGTCCGAAACGTGTGAGGGGAGAAGGACTATCAACCTGGTTCCCAAGGAGACGCAAGGTTCGTTAGGCTTCTCTACTGTGAAGAGGTATTGTGCACGAATACGTGGGGCGGCCTCCATAACACCTTGGATAAGATGTCGTGAAGCGGGACTCCACGCGTCCAAGCGTGAGACGAGGCATACTTGCGGACATCGTCAGCTTTAGCGAAGGCCTCATTGATAAGCGAGCAGATGTAGTGCCCCACCGATGACGCCCTGAGAGGCTTGCCGGAAGTAGGATTAGATTAGAGTGACGAGATTAGATTAGAGTGACGAGGCTTTCTAGCGCGCTGGAGTCATCGTCCTTCTGGCGCCGAATGTCAAACCAGCAAACAGTGCTGCATCAAGTTAGTCTTTCTTTTTCTTCTTTTTCAATGTTCGAGTTAAGTTTTACTACTGCGCTAAGGCAAAGTCCTTTGCACGGCGAACGTCTATGGTATGTACGGGGGCCACAGGAGGTACAGGAACTGCTAAGGTGCTAAGGCCATAAGGTGGAAGATGAAGAAGAGACAGAAAACGGGGATCCCATGCATGAGACCTACACTAGGTGTAGGGAATTTCACGCATGAGAACAGCAAGAATGTAAAAAAGAAGAAGGAATAGTCGTAGAAAAGGTTGCATGAAAGAGAAAGCGCAACTTGGCTGTTATTTGCCACACGAAAGGATAATAGTTAGAACCGGTGTGTGAATGTTTGAGTGTGTGTGTCTGTGTGTGCGTGCGTGTGTATGTGTGTTTGTGTGCAGCGACTATTAGGAGAGTTGTTCAGAAGGAGTCAGACAAGTTAAGGGAAATTTGAACTAAACATGCAAATGAGGTAAATAAAAAGTCAAGCAAGTCAGGATGGGGGAGAAAAGGAGAGATAGTAAAGGGTGAAGAAGAGGTGAGTATGAAGGGAAATAAGGGTGTTCCCCCCCCCCCCCCCCGGTTGGGCCGTGACTCCGTGCCGCCCGTAAACCTAACACATGCCTAGGAGGGGCCGGAAGTAGGCATAGGGCAGCCATCCGGCAGCAGTGAGGCGATAGAGATGAGCGGTGGCGTGTGGGCGAGGGTCAGGTTTTTATACAGGAACTTAGCAGTCAGGATGAGCGCGCATGGAGGGTTCGTGGAGAAATGCAGTCCCGTGCGTGACATGGCTGCAATTTCAGAGACCCTGTTGCCTGATGCGAGCGCGACGAGAAACAGAGTCTTCTGAAAGAGTGCCAAAACTGACGTCGTCTGAGTATTGAAGCGAGGAGAGGCGAGCATGTCGAGCACAGGCTCGAGCTTCCACAGCGGCACAAAACGTCGTTTTGGCGGATTCTCGTAAAACTGGGCCCTAGCCAGTTCTTGAAAGATCGCCCCGCGAGTCGTGACGCCAAAGCCATGTAAGAGGGGCAAAAGTAGCGCATTCCTGTAGACCAGAATCGTACAAGGATTGAGCCGCTTCTGCTTGCCGGCGTAGTGCAGGAACGTCAAAAGGGTGGACTGGTTGATGGACTGCGCCTGCGTGGACTAGTTTGGAAACATGTCCAGACGCTTTGGTATTGGCGTTGTGTGGACTGCCTATGCGTGTTAACCAGGGTGTCCACCAGCGTGCTATTGAATTTGATCGTGAGCACGGTTTTTTAAAATTTGATGCGAGATAACGCGAGAAGGGCTGTGATGTTAGATGGACCTCCCTACCTTCGATGCGCTCAGACACGTCGAGGGCGAGCGAGAGTTCGTTGTAAGACGCGACGACCGTGGGCCACCACAGTGCGTTGGGGTGGTCGAGGACCACGAGAACGCCGTAATAGCGGTACGTCTTGAGTTTGTGGAGCACTTGGGCGATCAGGTTGTATGGAGGGAAAAGGTCTATTTCCTTCCACTGATTCCAGTTGCATTGGAGAGAATCCACTAAAGCCCCTTGCGGGTGAGGAAACGGAGCTGCAAATAGTGGGAGCTTGTGGTTCCCCGGATGCGTGAAGAGGACGATGTGCATGGTCCCGCGCAGGAAAGAGGCGGGAGAAGCACCGAGGCGTCAGCGATCGTTCCGTTTCTACCGGTAGGAGACGTGAGAGCTGATCGGCCTAAATGTTCTGCGAACCGCGAAGGTAGGTCACGAAGAGAGAGAGGTAGTGGCGCTGGAGGATCTGTAGGGGCTGTGCTCCGAACTTCTGCAGCGCCGGGGCCTTGCTGGAGCCCAAGTAATTCACCATGGCCACTGCCGCGCTGTTGTCAGACATCACGCGGACTGTGGTGTAGTGCCAATGAACTCGTGCCCCCAGCGCGTGTATGATGGCCAGCGATTCCTTCGCCGTAGTATGGAAATTGCGTTCCTAGGGAGACCAGCGGCCGTAAGTCTGCAAGTCGCTGCAACATACGGCACCCGACGCTTCGTCCGATGCATCCGTCCACAGGAGGTGCTCCGGGGGAGGCATTACGAACGGGACGGGGGTATAAATAAAAGTCTCGTCGCGCCAGTGCTGACCTGTCTGGCGGTAGGGATTGTTGAGACGGCAGGGCTTGCGGGAGAGGTGGAGGGAACGTGCTGCGAGCACCACCTCTTTGAAGATGTGACGAGCATGGCGTAAGTGAGGTGTGAGGAAATTTATTATACCGAGGAAACTCTGATGCTGTCGGAGAGAGAGGGTTCCGCGGGGAAGTATCTCCGTGGCCATGTCCCTGCAGCGGTCGATGTGTCGTAAGGCTGGGGCGATAAGCCCAGCCGCGCCGTTGAATGTTACCCCCAAGAAGTGATCTGCTGGGTGGGTTCTAGAATAGATTTCCCCATGTGGACGCGGAAGCCTAGTTTGAGGAGAAGTTCGCACGCCGTCTAGGTGTGGCGCCGGCAGTGAAGTGCTGTCGGTGCCCAGAGTAGCCAGTCGTCGATGTATAAGGCCGCATCTATCCCTTGCTGGTGGAGTAAACGAAGGTGTAGTTTTTTTGGGATTTTTGGTCCCACGTTGAGACCGATTGGGAGGCCCAAAAAGAAAAACAGATGGCCTTGGTGAACCAGAGAGGGGGGTTCAGCCCTGCCCGTATGCGCTGGGGGTTCGACATGCGGAACGCGGATTCCGGGATGCATCTGTTGAGGTCGGAGAGGTCGATCACCAGGCGATCTTCTCCCGAGTCCTTGGGGACCACAAAGATGAGAGATACAAAAGCCGGCTGTCTGGGTACCGCCCTGACTATGCTTTTACGCAGAATTTCTGAAACAAGCTGTTCTAGAACGTCCTCGCGTAGTCGGTGAGAGACTGTAATTGAGTGGAGGGGAGGTCGTGGGGTCTATTTCCAGGAGAAGCCTGTAGCGATAATGCGTTTTACCAAGGGCGTGGCCTTGGTCCAGTGCGCGAGGCGGTTTCTGAGGGTTGCCGGCAGAACGTCAGAGTTTGCGGAAAAGGGGGGGGGGCGGTCATGCTGTCTGTGGTTAGCTCTGGGCTGCGAGCGGGAAGGGGAGGTTCGTTTGTGTGCCGAGGCTCCCCGACTACTCCTCCTTGGAACGTACTAGGTGCATCCCCAGGCCCCCAGGTCAGGCGTGGGGCGGGGCCTGGAGCTTGTCTGGGGGGCACCGGAGACCACCCGCCTCCCTTGGGGTTGCCTAGCGTCCTGCTGGAACGTAGGGCGCGCCCTGGGCGGTGCGGGTCTGCCACGAAAAGAGCTTCATCGTGCCATTCCGCCTCGGCTATAGAGGGGATGATGTGCGACAGCTTCCCGGTGTTGCGGGAGTCTCCGTGGAGCAGGAGCAACGAAACCTGATGTGGAGGAACCCAGAGAGGAGAGGACCTCTGTCCTGCTACGGAGTGTCCAGCGCTTGGCTAGCCTGTAAGATCGCCCCGTCGGTGAATAGTTCAGGTTCAAATATCAACCCTACAAGAAGGGCGGTCCGGACGGATTCCGGAGCGAGCCTGTCCAGCGTCTGAAGCCGAATCTGGTATCTCCACTTACGTAGCTGCGTCGAAGAGGGATCCCGACAATAGTTTGTGAAGGGAGCCTGTTGTGAGCTCTGTAAGACAACGCAGTGACTGAGGGGTAACTGGCGTGCCATCGGTGAGGACGGGAGTCCGGATGCGCTCAAGAATCCCCGTCACTGATGCGCCGCGGATGTAGCCGCACAGGTTTTGAGCCAACTGCGTGCGGAGTTGAAAGTCCTTGGTACGTGCTCCTATGGCAATGTGATGGACCAGGAAAGCGATCTTATCCTTTGTGGCGTCGAAGCGAGCCTGTGGGGAGAGGATTGGGGCATTCGCGAACTCCATCAGGAACTTGACTACGGAGCAGTGTGCTGTGGGAACAAAGAGCGCGTTTGACCAAGCGTCGAGGTCTTTCGGAGCCGACCCGTTGGGGAGGGTTGTCTTGATATGCTCAAGGAGTTCGAGTAGTGCATTTGGGATACGTTTCAGAACAAACAAACCGTCCTCTCTGATGGTCACACCCCGATGGAAGGGTTGCTCGACCGCAAAGACACTCTTGAGAAGCTGGAGAAGGAGCTTCTTCGAACCTGCTGGCGGCAGAAAAGGGGTGGACCTGCGGACGATTAGCTGAACCGTGGTGCTGGTCAAGTCCACAGAGGAGAAAATGAAGTTAGGGCCTCTCTCATGAGCCTTGATCAGATTGTTCGGTGGCTCTGTGGTGTAGAACTTATAGTCGCAGCTCACCAATCGCTCTATGTACGTCGCGCTGAGGGGAGGAGCACACCACCTCTCCTCCGGGCAAGGGGAGAGGCGGTGTTTCGTCATCGGGAAGCTCCGTCGGAGTGCGCCTGGGTACCGTCCGGAAGCGGGGGGCTGTGATGGTACCGGAAGGGGCTGGTGCCGTGAACGCTGTCTGTTTGTGTCCGGTAAAGGAGTGCGCGGTAAGTCGCGGCTTCCTCGTCCGATGCGGTCCGCATGGACACGAAGAGCAGGCCCGGGTCCCAAAGGGTGTACTCCCGCTGCGAGTGAAGCCCCTTTTGGTTGGGTGGCAGCATGTTCAGCGTGCTGATTTCCTTTAAGAGGATGTGCGTGCCGAGATCGCCGGGGGTGATGAGTCCTCTGTCGCGCATTTGTGACGCAGAAACCGTGAGTGGAGCAGGCGCGTCGAAGGTAGGGGACCGCGAGGAGGGGCCGTTCGTGTGAGTAGGGCTATCCCTGTCAGAGCCCCTCGACGATAATGGGGAGAGACGACTTGGGCCGTCTGCTGCCGTCCTGTCCTCCTTTGCCTTCCGTTTGTTCATATTCTCCGAGTAGCGAGGTGGATTGCGTTGCGTGCCCGAAAGTGTGAGGCGGCGGGAGTCAGGGTGCAAAAAGACCTTGTGTCCGATGTGATGTTGCCTGTGTGTCTAATGGACCGATATATGTTCAGGAAAGCCTCGTAGGCCGCACTGCCTGGGGTCGCTTTCATTGCAGATAGGCAGATGTCGCACCCCGCTGGCCGATTCACGTGTCCCGCAAAGCAGCCGGAATGCTTCAGGCAAGTGGTTGCTGACAAATGTGTTTGTCGGCAAATTTCCGTGTCGACAAATTTTGTAAGTCGGCAAAATTAGTGTGTCGACAAAATTTGTGTGTCGACATAATGTGTGTGTGAACACGCAAAGGAACGTCACATGTGACCCGTAATCATATGCGAGTAGGTATGAATGGCCGCCCGTGGGCCGCTGACTTCAAGACCAAACACCGATGGCAGGCATCTGCCTATGGCAGGGTTTCGAAGTCAAACATTGAACGGCTCGCAAAGTATCGTCATATGTGACCCGAAAGCATCTGCGGGTATGTCGACAAAGTTTTTGTGTTGACCAAATTTTTGTTTCGACAATATTGGTGTCGACAAATTTTGTAAGTCGGCAAAATTTCTGTCTACAAATTTATGAGTCGACAAATTTTTAGGTAGACAATTTGTGTGTCGACAGAGTTTGCAAGTCGGCCAAACTGACTTGCCAAATTTGTCAACACATTTCGTGTCGACAAATTTCTTCTGGGACGCTGCACACTGAGTGCAAATTCAGTACGGCAGGGCAATAATGGCTGACCACATATGTAGCTCTAGGGGCAGTGGGTCACTAATCCACTGACAAGATGGGCAACCCAGCACCGAATCTTACCTTTCGAAAAGGTGCGCCGAGCTGTTGGATCGTGTGAGGCGTGAGTGCGCTGTGTCCGAAGAGCGACAAATGAATGATTGGGTAGCCCAAACCTCGCCTATATAGGAAAGGAGGGGGTTGGGGGCTTAGAGCACCACGCGGTACCTAGAAGACATTTAGACCGACAGGCGCAAGACGCTACGCTATGCCTAGCAGACATTCAGCGCGCCAAAAATTTAGTTTTCCTAAAAACTTGAGGACAGTCGAGGAACTTGAAAGTTTCGAAATACGCGAGAAAGGTTATATGACACAAAGGTCTAAATCGGTCGAATACTATGTTCAATGGATGTTATCAAGATTCTCACGTAAAAACGTCTCTGTAATGTTTTCTCTTCAGGATTCATTCGAATGAACAGCAGAAGCACAAAGCAAAACCATACGGCTCTTACGAGTGGAAGAGAAAATATACACTTTTTTATTAACTACACACCACATCTCTGGTATGGAATGCTCAAGCGATCCTGCTTCATAATTGCACTCAGAAAAAGGCTCGGGTAAGTTCATTCCACACAGCCGGAGTACGAGTCTGGTTGAGATCACCACACAGCCGGCACGAGGCTGGGTGAGATCATTCCACACAGCCGGCACGAGGCTGGGTGAGATCATTCCACACAGCCGGCACGAGGCTGGGTGAGATCATTCCACACCGCCGGCACGAGGCTGGGTGAGATCATTCCATACAGCCGGCACGAGGCTGGTCGAGATCATTCCACACAGCCGGCACGAGGCAGGGGGAGATCATTCCACACAGCCGGCAGGAGGCTGGGTGAGATCATTCCACACAGCCGGCACGAGGCTGGGTGAGATCATTCCACACAGCCGGCACGAGGCTGGGTGAGATCATTCCACACAGCCGGCACAAGGCTGGGTGAGATCATTCCACACAGCCGGCACGATGCTGGGTGAGATCATTCCACACAGCCGGGACAAGGCTGGGTGAGATTACTCCACACAGCCGGCACGAGGCTGGGTGAGTTTGATTTGATTTGGGCCTCATTTCCACCGAGCCTCAACGTGAGTCATAATAGGCTCCCCCGTAGGGCTCGATGATCATTGATTCCAATAGGCTCGCACGCCTAGGTGTGCGAGGAAAAAACAAAACAACGCTTTTAACGTTAGAAAGGAAGTGAAAATTTTAGCAATGTCATACGCACGCTGGTGCGCAAAAGAAAAAACGCTTACTCGAAACGGACCTCCGCTTCCAATCCTTTTGAACTTAGAGAGTATATAAACGCACCCTAGTGCGTACAGGTAGCATCGTCAAGATTAGTACAAGGTCAGTGGCTACACGGGCAAATTCAGCTCCGACAGCAACGCAACACAATATTTACAGCTACGCGGTTTAGTTGTTCATATACAATTTATTCAATTAGGTAAGATAAAGACTCAGATGAACCGAAACGAATCCTCTCCTCCAACCATTCAGAACCTCATGAATATGTCCATACGCCAGTGCACACAGATAGTATCATCGAAATTGGTACAAGGTTCAAGGCTACTCGGACTAAGCCAGCTCCGACAGCAACGCAACACAATGCTTCCAGCTACGCGGTCTATTTGATTTCAAGTACAATTTATTTAGTCAGGCAAGATAAAGACTCAGACAAAACGAATCCCCGCCTCCAACCACTTAGAATTTCAAGAATTGGTACAAGGTCTATGGCTTCACGGATTAGATTGACTCTAACCGCAACGCGTCACAAGGTTTTATAGCTGCGCAATCCAGGTAAACCCCAGAAACTGCGTATGGTGCGTGCACGCGCAGCGAGCACAGACTGAAGAAGAAATACCCACTCACAAAACCACCAACACGAACTCCCGCACAAATACTCCAGCGTAATAATATTGTGAATCGTGAACAAGAAAGAACAGGTTCGTCATGGGCAGAAAAACTGCTCATATCAATAATTTCGCAGATTGTTCAAGAGGATAGGGCGGAGGGGGGGAAGGGGGCATTGGTCCCTTGGCTTGCAGAAGAGCCCGATGAATCCCGGAGGGTGACCCATGTCCCCCGGGTCTTCCGGAGTCCCCCGAGACCCCTCGTCTCAGCTCATCTTGGCTTGTCTCGAATCATTTCGGCCAGTTTCGGCTCGTCGCGCCCAATTCGACTCGCCTCAACATGTTTCGACTGATCTCGACGCACCTCAACCAGCCTCGACGCGACCCTCGCCCCTTGTGCCAGCAATCCGCGGACTGTAATGGTTAATTGTTCAACTTAAGCATCTCACATAAACGTTTTTCTGTGAATGGGTTTTCCAGCGCTGCGAGGGGGGAGCAGAGGTTCCAGGATTCAGAGGGGCCTCTATAG
>SDVV010006316.1:0-18541 GCA_016164225.1 Gammarus roeselii
TATAAATGGTGTCAAGCAACACTGCACAAACCCCTGTATCTGGCAACAGCTCGAATTTTGATATGAGCTGTCTCAATCTCATCCGTGGCATCGTGTCATTGGATGATTTTGCCGACGTATTTGGTGTATCTGGATTTGTTAGATTAGATTGTGGAGTTCATTTCTAGGAAGGGTATCTGGAATGAACCAAATTACGCATTGGCAGTTGAATTAATTTGACATTTTATTCAGAGCTTTGATCACTTCGTAAATGTATAGTCTGTTTGCAATTAGTTAACCGCTCTGAGTCTAAGGCAATTGAACGTGGTCCATACGAATAAATCGTTACTCACAGGATCGATAAGAAACGTGATCGAGGGGCTCATAAACAAAGTCTTATCTTCAAACTGTGTCGTCGTGACGGATAACTGTTTCCTCCATGTCTAGAGGAAACAGCTATATGCATATACATACTTAAAAACGTACCATCTTCATGCAAGAATATTGAAAACTCAAAGCAAAAGACCCTGTTCCTGTCATCTATAGTACCTACGTGATAAAAAGTGCGTCGAACGTTTAGCTTGAAACGATTTCTATTTCCATTGAGAATAGGAGCCGCTTTCGTAGTTTTTGTTCGCATTAACCGAAGAAGAACAGATTTTCTCCTTCTTTTCAGATGGCCAGCTGCACTCTCACCTACGTGCTTGTGATGGTACAGTTCCACGTGGCCAACATCACCGACCAGCAGCAGAGTCTGGGGGT
Source organism: Gammarus roeselii (assembly GCA_016164225.1). NCBI lineage: Eukaryota > Metazoa > Arthropoda > Malacostraca > Amphipoda > Gammaridae > Gammarus > Gammarus roeselii. Next base: position 742 of record SDVV010006316.1, read on the forward strand.
CAACGCTACGTACTAGGAGAGGGCCCATGGCCAACATCAGCGACCAGCAGCAGAGTCTGGGGTCAACGCTACGCACTAAGAGAGGGCCCATGGCCAACATCACAGAAGTATAAAGGAATCCAAAACGCGAATTTTGTTCTGTCTACGGGAGTTTGTAAATAACATTCCAGCTGCCAAAGAGGCTTACAGCTGGCTTACGGCTGGCTTGCGGCTGGCTTATGGCTAACGAGTGACTCTTTCGGACGGACGGACAACTTCGGATTATTCACAAGGCATTTATATGTTAATAGGTTCTATAAATATATGTTAATAGGTTAAATAAATAGAACGTTTACATATATATTTACATATAGGTTACCTTTGGTATTTTTATTGCATTTCAATGCTAGGTACAATATATTGCAATTCATTGTATGTCATGTTACATATGTGCCATTTTAATGCTAGTACTCTGAGTGTTTTGGGATAGTGATAGCATACATTTATGAGATAATTTTATTGATAATGAATCTAACAGTTACATAATAATTTACATGCAGTATTAAAGATTAAAACCCCACACATTTTCTTCCTGTACGAATGTTGATTTCCGGACACGTTCATGATGAACTTTTCAACCTTGGTATCATTTCTACTTCGTTCTCTGTAGGAGAACCGCTGGATTATATTTTTGAATGGTACATTTTGACTTAGATAAAATGCAAAATAGAAGCAGTAAGCTCCACAAACCAAAGATTGATCACTTTGGATCGGTTTCTGTAGTACAAGTTGTATTTTGCATGAGTATTATAATACGAGACTATATTTCCTCCATATATTTTTGGAATAAACCCAAACGAATCTAAAAAGTAGGGTTTGTTATCGTTTTTTAATATCAGGATCAAATGACCCATTTCATTAGGATCGCTTACGCTGTTAACAATCATGAAGCCGTTGGTTGGATGCATGGGCATTCTGCTTTCAGCTAAACACCCTATACAGGCACGTTTCATAATTGGATAGCTCTTGGATATATTCTCAATTTGAATATAATCCATGTTTACTCTAGATAGTTGGGGAATACCCTCCTTGCCGAATTTATTTGGATGACACCGAGTGTGTAACCTACCAGGAACAAGATCTTATTCGCAGTGGGTGGATTTTCTTAATTCATTGTTATACGTATGTTTGTTCTTTTTTCTAGGTTAATGGCATCTTCAGAGTCGGTTGGTCTTGTATCTATAACAAATGTAGTTCTTCCTTGGGAAATTTTGTCATGTGATGAGATGAGAGCTGTTACGCGTCCCTAGAGCCAAAAGTGTTTGATGGTATGTTCGGGCGCACTCTCTGGGAAACGATGATCTAATGTTGGTAACGCAGCTTCCGTTTACATCGACAATAGCGTTTGCGATGTCGTTATGCTGGAAGTAATTTGGATTACAAACATTTGCTCCGTTATGTACCACTTGATCAATGAGAAATAGGGCTAATTAATGTGGAACAACCCCGTTGAAGGGGGCATCAATGGAGATGGAGTTTTGACCGGTAGGAAACACGATTGTTTTGACAATAGGCCAATCGAACATGTATTCAATCATGTCATTGTTTTTTGTGAGCGCTTTATTTAGAGCAAGCAAAGCTGTAGGGTATGATATAACCTTTTTACACCATAATTTGCATGAATCAACTAAATAGATTTATTCCTCATTATCATGTGTTAGAAGAACGCTACTTGGTTTTGCCAGCTCCAATTGTATATTTACGCTGACATTATCCAATAGATAACTGTTGCTACCAGATACACCAAAGTTTAGTGGTCAAATCATATGTATACCATGACGTACACTTTCTTGAATCCAAACCTCATTTTTGTTTTGATTAGCGAAATTCGATTCTACGATAGTATCTGGAAGGGGTGTTTGCAGTGATTTATACATCATATTCAGCCCTTTATTGTTTAGATCGGAGCTTTTTCATGGATGTATAGGCGTTGAGAATATTTAGTAGTCCTGTATAACTGTTTCCTTCACACTGAACACCATTTAGGAATAGAGAGTGACTTTGTAACATCCGATGAAAAAATCCGTCAACGAGTGTAACGTGTGCAACGGCGGCCAACGCGCTTCCATCTGCATTTATAACCCGGAATTTCACTTCTGTAGTTAACGAGCTTAAGTCGACTCTTTCATTATCGGACCCTGGAGTATGAAATTCTATAAAGGAATCGGCAATCCTACCATCATACAGGCTGCTGTTTGTACTTAGATAATGTCTACCATACATCGACTCGATACTTCATTCAATTGAATATTTATTGTTGACGGAGGGAAACATATCAATCACTCCCATTTTATAGTTTACCGTAGGGGGTTGTAGCCCTGTCATTTTGAGAGATGATCCACCAAGCACGTTGTCGGTATAGAACCTCACCCGAAACTAACGTTAATTGTGCATGAACAGTGGTACTTATTGTAATTAAATAGTGGACAACACGATTCCATCTTTTTTCACGGTTCGTTTTTGATTTGCGTTTTTTCGTTACTTTTCCTGTAATCATGCTTCCAACCATGGCTTTCTTTACAAAATTCTTCAGTGTAGCAATCTCATGTTCTTCGATTGATTTTCGCATATCTTTCTGCTCCGAGTAATCATGGGCCATGTTTCAAACCATATTGGCAGCTGCTGGCAGTACAGTTTTTCGTAGAAAAGGCAATGCACGTTTTACAAGACTGGCTGTGGTTGAGAAGAATCCGCTATCCACCGCGTGTTTAGTCCCGTTTCGCGAATAAAACTTTGTGTGTTTGTACGACGGATACGCGTATACCATCCTCATGATTGCTAGATACAAAATGACCGTATTTATATCCAGCGTTATATTTATATGGCTCTAGCTTCGTTTAAAATGTAATACGCATAGGCTCGATCCACCATCCTTGAACGGGATAATACCACCAACACCATCTCGTAGATCGATGGAAATGGAATCAATATGACTACGCTGTAATTTTTTATATATGACATGTGCACGCGTAAATGAATAAAATTTATTAATCGGAACAATATCAAGAATATTGACTTGCTTGTTGCCCATAAAGCTGCGTAAAACGATATCTGAGTAAACGTTTATGTAGCGTACATTAGCGTTCATAAAGGATATTTTTTCGCTTACGGCACCTTCACCGACATTAGATTTACACATCGCTCCACTTATTAAATCAGCCGATCTATCTTCAACAAAGAACCAATTCACCGTAGCTTTAGTATATTTGAATTGCGACATGTTTTGTGTGGCACTATCATATTCAAACAATTTTCCTCCATCTCTAACAGACTTTTTTTGATAATGATTTCTAGCTCGGATATGTGTTTTTCCAATGTATTGCCTGAGATATTTTCGCTAGGAACAAACAAAGCAGTTTCATGCCTGACTCTTTCATCTTTATCATTAAAATAGTCTACGTGCTTTTTGATTTTGAACCAGTCATTATAGAATTCTTCTACAAGCCCTCCGCTCCACTCTCCCTGTAGCTGTATTCCCGGATAGATGTTGTTAGTGAAACTTGAAGATGTGTTGTTTTGGTCCTCCGGTTCCTGCATATTGCACTGGGTCCTATGTCATACTGACAACAAACTGCTCGTAGACATCAATATAAACTCTAACTAGTGGGAAAACAAAACACACATGCTCAAGTATATATCTATTTATTTACATATGTTCATATATACAACATATTAGGAACATTTACAAAATAAAACCTGAAGACGTGGATGTATTTTTGTCATTCACTCGAGTACACTCGCCAAAAACGGCCTCACCCAGCTTACGTCTCTTCCAAGTTGAATCCATGTTTACATTAGTTTCATAATCTACGACACATTGCTTTCTCTTTTAGTGACGGTAGGTTCAACTTAAATAGATTTTTTGGGAATGTCTGAATGCCCATAGACAAGAGTTGTGCATGCATCGACATAGTAGCGCTTATTTTCAAACTTACTGAGGCAATTTTTGATAGAGTGTACAGTTTGAAACTGGCATGCTTGGGCGCGAATGTTGTGTATGGTCTCGAAGTGTTTGTATGTTTTCTAGTAATCGATGTCTCTGTATTGGTCAGGTCTGATTTTGGCTTGTGTCGGGTAATTGACACCCTTAGCAGCTGATTTTGTGGCGTCAGACTCGAGCAGCATACTGTAAAACTTTGGTTGCATGCAAATGATTTAACTCGGGTAGTCGTTGGCAGTTTTGCTTTTAGTAGTCATTCATCGTACATGGATGATTTTTGGGGTAGTTGGAGAAGTCCAAGTACTCAGCCAGGGGATGTTTACGTATTTCCGCCTCAATGCCATCCACACATTTCAACTGGAGCAGCAACGAGTCTGTGTCCGAGTAGATGAGCGAGACGTTGTCACCATAGTGTGGTTTTAGAGTGTCATAAAAGAAGCTGTAGACTTTTTATTTTTTAGCATTTTTAAGCACGTAGAATCCAACTTAGGGTGAACCATTTGGATATTTTGTTGCTTGAGGATCATGATGACTGTTTAGGCACCGATGATGTAGCAGTTTTCAGAAGGGGGTTGGTAGCGTGTTTTCGGAACGCGTTGGCTGTGCACACGACCTTTGGCTCTAGACTTCTGTTGAGTGGATTGAACAAAAGCTTGCCGTGTATACTATTTTAGGGCAGCTTACATAGAGACTTTTTGAAGGAGTTCGTAGACTCCTGACATTTTTGGATATTTTTCATAATGAAGGATTTGAAGAATGGTTCCTGTTTGATTAAAAAAATTCGATGAACCTTGGTGACTTCCAATCCTTGCCTGAGGAGTACCTGAAATAGTTCCAGGATCACGAGGTAGTTAGTTTGGGGCAAACGACTAGCAGCCAGCTTACGATCTGTTCGTTTCCTGTTTTTGAGATGTTCCAAGCCTTCCAAGAGATTTTTTGTGGAGGGCAAAACATCGTCCAAGCTGACTTTTTTTGTGATGCAGCAGTAGTGACAGCTCGTTTGTTTTTCGTGCAACTTCGTCGCTGACTTGGGCATCGATACAGACAATGTACGTGTACTCGTCAGAATATTCCGCGTTTACCAAGTCGAATGTTTGAATTTCTTCGGGTGTGAGCTCGTGGATTTCGCCAATGATAAGTGGCTCATTCAAGTATCCACCATAAAGACTGTTAAAGTCCCACATTGCTGCTGAAGACACGGGTAGTTTAGGGTCAAAGTCTTTGCATCGGGGATTGTTTATCTTAGTAAGACCTTTCGTCAACATCATGAATCCGCCTCTTGTATTTTTGACAATCAAGTGGAGTAGATCGATATCTTTGACCAACTCCAGTTTCATCTTGCCTTCGTAAAGGGCAGCTTGCATTGCAAAGCCAGGGTTACTCACAAAATGGAAGGGTCAAGAGTGTAGTTGCGTGTCATGGTCTCCCTAACCTTTTGGGAGACTTCGGCAAGTAGCAACGTGTCGATTAGGAGGTAGATGATCATGCAGTCACGAAGGGTCTTGCAGTTGGCTGCCTGCCAGATTTCAATCACTTCAACATAATCAGAGTCCGATATTCCTTTGCCTCGAAGTCGACTGTAAAAGTTTTGTTGCGATAGGATGTCTGTTTGGTCCAGCACAGAATCCGATGTGAAGGCCTCATAGCAGAAACGTCCTTTTCAAGAAGTGAGTTCTAGAACCTTGCCACTGTAGCTGAGACTTGTGAGATGGGATTTCAGGAGCGGCATGTCATTGCCACTATCTTTAAGATATTTTGCAAGACTGTCTAAACTTGAGTTAAGGAACGAGTAGGAGTCGATGAACTTGAAACCGTACTTGCTCGTGGCCTCGTTCAAGGAGACGAGGCCACGAGGCCAGATGTTGAACATTTTGTCTGACTATTTTGGCAACACACGGATATTCGAGAAATTAGTCCTGTCCAGTCTCTCAATATAAATCTCATGTCATAAGCTGATGCAATGTGTGCTATACAAGGCATATACCTGAGTTTCTCCGTGATTCTGATATTGCAATTAAAGCACAGAGCCCAAATATAGTTGCCAGATATCACTTCTTTGTTGGGTCCGTAGACACCCTCGATGTAATGATCATGGTGGTGAACTCGTTTTTTTCCTTTTTCTCCAAAAGTGTCCCCGCGGCACTCACATTTTTTGATTACGCAATATTTTTCTAAGTCTTGTTTTGTCAGGACGGTTTCGGGGTACAATGGCAAGGTTGGCATGTAATCATTATAATCCAACAACATATTTTTGGTGAGATGTGTCTCCATCTCCTCAAGCGGAACTGAAGTCGAATCGACTAATTTGTGCCTTACAATTTTACCGTCTCTATCCACTAGAGTATAACTGTACATGCACAACTTGTGTACGTTGACAACATTTTTTTCCTCATGGCATGGTTCCAGAACAGATTCACAGTCATAACAACAAGCAGCGGGTGGTTTCATTGTAGCGTACATGGCTGAGAATTGGTACATTTTGCCTTCTGCAGGCATAGATATGTTTTGCAAACCAGTACTGGATGTACACAATTTTACGTGTCCAGCTTTTTTGATTTCATCCATGCCCTGCATGCAGAATGGACAAAAAAAGTTGTCTCTATGCTTTGTTTTCTAAAGGTTTTCATAAATGTAGAGGAACAGGGAATGAGAACGACATGGTTGTCATCTAAGATTTGCACAAGATGGATCGTGCGCTCCGCACTGGCTTCTAAACTGCCTCTGTATACACTGACAAGACCGAACATTTCCTTCTCTTTTGTGAGCTAATACAGTATAATTTTAACTTCACAGTCCTTTTCTATGACTGGAGTTTTCCAGAGCAACAGGTGTGTTCATGGCAAGTTTTGGAAATTGGAAGTATGTGTCTATGTACGGGAGATAAATACGCTCCGACTGTTGTTTAAAAGTTGAGAGGCGTGTACTTTCAGGCAAATGGAAATGTGCGATGAGACTTGTCAGTACACAATTATTGTTAATTTTTTGTCTTGATGTTGTCAATGTGGTTCCGCCTGGACAGTTTTTTGGCCAAGGAACATAATCCCCCGTACGTTTTGTTCTATTAACATCCGTCTTGTAGAATTTACGCTTAACACTGTTTACTGTATTAATGCTCCAGTCACTACCTTCTCGCTCCTGTTTTTCTATTTTTTTCTGTAAATCTACCCCGAGATCTTTAATCAACTCAGATAGCAAAGTGGTTTTTGTTAGCTGGATTGCTTTTGTGTTTATCACCCAGTCCTTGTAATCTACAGATGCATCCTCAACTTGTTTGCTCATCTTAACATTTACAATGCATTGGAGTCTTTAGAATGTGCCTATTTTAGATTCCATGTGTTCCTCTAGCTCCTCACGTTCTAATGTAATCATGGAAGATATGTTGACATGTTCAGCGTATGGTATAAATTTAAAAGTGATAAATTTAAAAGTGACAAAATTATTTTCCAAATTCCTATAGAGGTAGGCGGTTAATATATGGACTCACGCAACGGAGCAAAAGGCTGAGCGACGAATCGGTTTGAAGACGAAGCTGATCCACCAGTAGGCTGGATAACGAACTGTCCAACAGAAGACAGCGCCAAGGGTGCATCCAACGCAGCAGTAGGCTGAATTCCGGGTTGTTCCGGAGCAGTAGGCTGAACTCCGGGAAGTTTCGAAGATGGAGCAGTAGGCTGAACACCGAGTTGTTCCGAAGACGGATCAGCAGCAGCAGCAGCACCGGGTTGCGGGCTTGCGCTAGGGCTTGCGGACATTGCGAAGCTAGGTGGTGGGACATTGCGAAGCTAGGGGCGGACAGGTCTCATTTTGGTATGGGGCGCGGACACTTCTTGCATCCTCCAACAATGGCGTATTCGTCATCACCATATCGTTTTGGTTGATCCTACAAGAATAAACAAAGTTATGTCTTAAAAAAAAAATAGACAAACAAAGTGACATAAAAATATCTCTAGAAAGAAACAAAAAATAGATATGTTAGAACTGGCAGTACTTACATCGAGAGTAAAACAACTCTCCGGCACAAACAAGATCAAAAGTACAAATAATGTCTGAGCTGCGGCATTTGCCGTTATATACAACAGTTGACATACACTGCCAGAGGTCATACACTGCCAGATGTACGACAATAAAACCAAATCAAAACATAATTAAAGCCAAAACAAAACGAAAACGAAACCGTTATACGTGTACTAGTCTGTTTGCCTGCCTGTAGCGGGGGGTCGTATAAAATTGGCATCGCTGAGGCGGTGGACACACACATCATCAGCTTCTCGTCGAGTGAACATCCTCCTCCTCAAGATTGATCAACAAGCCCGAAAAAATTAAGTTGATAAAAGTAGGAAATCTTGCAGTGACCTATAGCCGGACTCTCCAGAGATTTGCATTCATTGTAGCTGGCAATTTTGTGTCAACGACACTACCCACATTTAAATTTATCATGAACATTTTGAAGATGAAGGAACAAGTGACTGTTTTAATAAGACAGGCTTCGTCGAGTGTGGAGCTGGAGTGCAACTCGGAAGAAATATCGCTTGTGTTCCTAAACACTAAATCAAAAATGCATAAGTCTAGAATTGTACTAAGTCCTAACTTTATATTTAGCTTCCTCAGTCATGAGGTAATGATGTTAGAGCACAGTACATCTTAGTCACTTGAGTGAATCTCTGAAGACAAGCCCCAAACGATGGATATACCAGACAGATCATTCTATAACACCTTATCAACCTATGGTAAAGATGTTCCTGAAGAATGTTGACAGTATTAATAAAAATGTAAAAACATTATTTTGTATACACTAACCTGTGTAATGCATCATGTCCGACTTTGTGAAAGTCAGTTTCTGTGGTCTGTTGCGGGTAGCGCCACACATGTGTCTGCCATGGTGGTCTCTGCCATGGTTGTCGAGGTTGCCATGCTTGAGGCTGATGCAGTTGCTGGCAGTGATGTACAGGCAGCGGATGACGCTGGTAATTTGGCTAACCGTACCTAGGATCGCCGTGATAGTTCGGGCGATGACTGGCCAACGAATAGCCCTGATACGGATAATTTGCTGGAGGGTACTGCATCAGTCTGCAATCAAACGAAATTTATATATTTAGAAAAAATATAACACTGTTTTTTGCTCTATCATGATATAGTTTGATTACAGAGTCCAAAAAATGTATAGGCATTTTTCTTTAAACATTCCTTATTATCCCTGAAGCTTCGGGTTGATCTGGCCTACCCCGATCGAGTTGTTACCACGATCTGGTGAATAAAAATAGAAATGAATTAACGAAGATAGTGACGATTGCTGAAAAAAAAACAAAAGCCACATTGATTGATGTCAAAGCTGTTGGCATGACCGATCTAACTTGAGGTATGTAAAAAATAGCCCACGCTGATAATTACCTAGTGACGCCGAACGGGTCCTTGATTTTAGCACATCCTTGATGGAATACATCTGCAAAGGAGAGAAAGTATATATAAGTTGTAAGTTAATTGAAAAATTGTTAGTTGTATATCACCTGTTGGGTGAGATGGCGACTGTTAGGTATGCAGACGTTAACCTATTCAACAAACCCGCACGATTGCTTGTGAGCGGGTTCTCATCTAGTTGAAAGAGTGTCCGCGCTGGAAAATTAATCACTAAATACATTGATAGCTTCCATGAGGTGGTCATCTCGGGGTCAAAGCACTTTCCTGTAAGGATACACGAAAAGATAAAAAATCGTACAGGATAAGTCGCATTCGATCAATTATCCAAAAAAAAACGAAATGTTAACTCCTTGTAGTGTATGACGATTTCATGTTAGAATCGGAGCTCTACGTATTATTTCAAATGTTTTTTGTCGGGCCGCCACGAAAATATCAGTGCGATATATTTAAACCAATCGCTCTTTCACTCAAATCCATTCCACCGTACAGTATCTTTGAATACCAAACACTTTCTTACCCTACGCATGCTCGATATAAATCAATTACATTACTTTGGCAAAACATTCCTTGCAGAAGACAAGATTGAATCGTTCATCTCCGTACATAAGATGCGTGTGGAACGAAAACCATAGTGGCACATCTTGGTCGATTTCACACACCCAAGTGATTTGAAACTCTTGATTAGAGCACAAATTGCAGGACATGAAATTTGAACGAGTGTTGCCTCTATAAAATATAATGTATATCAGATTGGAGATTAGTATTGAATTAGAATGGAGAGCGTCTCTTACAATCCAGAGACTGTTGGATCATACTCTAGCGCGTAAGCCCAACACCAAAGTTATACGAGCATTTGTCCGTCTACAACAAGGCGCGATGTCGAGAAAAAGATCTACAAGGGTCAGAGACTTATACATAATTTAAACAAGCTCACTTGAAATTTACCAGACGCTTGTTCACAGCTGCACGTCCTGAATCGATTTTCAGTGCGGATGTTGCCCAAATGAAAGAATATGCGGATAAAAATGCCGGAATTAGATATATATTGATCGTCGTTGATATATACAGCAAGTATCTGTGAATACAACCCTTGAAAGCTATTGCATTTAAAAATATGATTGCAGAATTTGATACTATATTCAATGAACTAGTATGGCCCACAACTCGGATCTGTTCAAGGGAAGCGAGCTTATGAACAAAAGCTTTAAAGCTTATTTGACCAGCAAGAACATATCCCTTTATTACACCTACAACAAGGCCGTTAAAGCACCACCCGCTGAACAGGTAATACGGACTATAAAACTGAAGTTAGGTAAATATATGCATGCCAAAAATACGGAACGATAAATAGAAGACTTGCAAAAAATTGTGAACATGTTCAACATGACACCACATTCATCATTAATGGGCCGGGTCCCCTCTGACGTTTATTTGTTGAACGACCAAAGAGAAATTCAGGCACTGTTGTCCGAAAAGTATGGAATTCGACGTAAAAAGAATTAAAGTGCCCAGTACACAACTGAAGGTGGGAGCGTACGTACGCTTATAAAGCAGTGATCCCAGTCTCAAGACATTCAGGAGAGTTCACGAACCAAAGTTCTTGAAGGAAGTGTTTCGTATTTCACGTATTATTCAAAAACATTACCCTCCGACCTATGAAATAACACCGCTCGATACTGATGAACCCATCAAAGGTTTTGCCTACAGGCAGGAACTAGTTTAGTGTGACCGACCTGATATTTATTCCATCAAGGTCTTGAAGAGCCGAATTAGACGAGGTAGAAAGCAAATCTACGTGATTTACACGGATTATCCACACAGCAAACCTACGTTGAATAATGAAAGAAACGTCGCGTCGTGATGTGTGATAAACGTACTTTGAAACGGAAATTGAACTTTTATGAAAAATTAAATCAACTAAAATCATCCGTACGTAGTCAACTCATCAAACTATTAACTGATAAAGAAGTTGCAATCATCTGCGAAATATTTACAAACATACTGAGCGGAAAATTGGTCTGTGACAAGCTAACCAAGTTACGGGTAACTAAATTCAACTCTATGATAAAATAATTAGGCAGTAAATCGTCCGGGTGTAAATCGTCCGGGTACAAAACGAAAACTTTATCAACCGTGCTTGGAGGGTTTCTGTTAAATTTACTATTACCCACTGCAGTGAGTTTCTTGACAAAAAGAATTCATGGATGAATCGGTTTACTACCTAGTTCCAAAAACCAAGATGGATAAGTGTACAACAAATCATATTGACGGTAACGCTACACCCTTATCTGTCACAGCAGGGCCAGAAATAGCAGAACATAGCAGTCAATATTGCAGTCAAAGGTTGAACGAGCGTGGGGACGATATGCTAGACTTGAACGCTTCGCATGAAATAGCACTACAATTATTTAATTTTATTCAAGGTCTATATCGCACTAGTATCACTACAGAACCCACATAGGAACCGATCAAGCAAAAGGAGCTACATAATAGCAGCGTTGTAGCACTATATACGGCCTCATTGCCTCCCGTGGCTAAATCATTGTCCCCCGGTTTGTTTCATTATCTGAAAACCAACACAGCACTTATATTTGAACCAAACGAGTTTGCTAGCCATTCCAATGTCCAAAGTCGTATTCACGTTCTCGATCTTCTAAGAAAAAAAAAGTTCAATACGACAGTGAGAAGCAAAGATGTAAATGACGTCATTCAAACGTTCCTGGATAAGATGCCTAAAGCATTTCACAAAAATAGACCATCGAAAATTGAAGAGGAGGAGTACGCGATAAAGAGATTCTGGGACAGTTTATAAAATAACACACGGCTTCGTAACACCGACATAACACTCGTAAACACTGTTAAACATTCACTGTATAAAAAATCACAAAACAGCATAAACTGGTACGCAAAACATGTTCGACTATCACAGTGCAAAACATGTATGCCATAGCACCACTTGCGGAAGGTGGTGCCTCTTCGCGACCAAGAGATAAGCTCCCGTGAGTCTTTCATCACCACTCATGAGCATGTGTTGTGTTATTTGTATATACGGTTGATAAAATACTTTAAAGGTTTAGCAGATTCAATGATTAACAAGTTGTTTTATAATATTATTTTGAATTAAGAACAAAGTAACAGGTCAACAGGTTAATATTTCAAACGAGCATGATTAATGATTTAAATATAAACAGACACAACAGAACAAAAGTGTATTATTATCAAATTGAACAGTGAAAAGGAGAAAAAAAAAGTGAACAGCATAAAAGAGAAAGAGAAGCAGCACAAACCTACATTGTAGGAGATACAAAACAAGGGACATAAATACAGAGGAATTATTACATGCATCTAAGTATGAACGTATACTACTATTATCTAGCAAAAATATCACACATATACTAACAACCTATGGAACGCATATAAACGCTGAAGGAAATATTACGCGCGTCTAAATATTTGATTATAATACTAGCAAAGTATCACATAGAGTGTTCGATCGCTGCTCTAATCAAGCTTACCTCCTCCCGAGCTGTTCTGTTATGAAGTGTTGGGTCCCATACCATTAACCCCTGCACTCTAAAAAAAATATGGGAGGGCTTTGTTTATGTACATGAAATGATCCTCCAATAGGAGAAACACTATACCGTTTGGTCGATCTGAGGGGGCGTGTTCTTTTAGATTCATGACTCATTGACAAACACATAAATTTAGTCCGTTAACAATTTTTTTTTGGCTCCTCCCATTCTTTTTACTATTTAAAATAACCCTGAGAGTGAAACACGGCCCCTCTTTGTTATTGGATCCCGGCCACACATGCTGAATCATCGATTTTAATAGGATGCCCCAGATGTCAATACACTTGTCAACGTCTCATCGTCATGTAATGCTATATGGGGACCAACTGTCGTTTGCCAAACAAACACTTTGGAGGGGAATCGGAAATATGCAAGGTAAGGGATTTCATCGTGTAACTTAAGCTAGAGTTAACAGGTTCACACAACTTCTCGGGCAGGGGGAAAGATTTGCGCAATCATAACACCCCCTTTCCTTTATTGAAAGGAAGTGTCCTCACTTTTATGGCTCTGCACTGGCAAATTGACGTAGTACTCCCTCGACGATTCTTTTTCTCGAACCGGGGATAGTTCAATGTGGGAAGGCAGGCTGCGTGGAGTTTTTAGGCATGACTGAATATTATGAAATACATTGTATTAGATGATTGGTTGTGTTATTTGAATGTCATTTTAATGTCGAGAAAAAACAATTCTCTGAGCGTGCGATTACTTGCAACACACAGGATTTATGGCATGTACCGCACGGTTCGATCAATTGTAGAAAAAAACTCGATCCAAGCGTTTGGCGACATGGTTGCATATTTGGTATTACTGAGATTGCTGAATGCAAATTTACATTGAACATTGGTATTTTGCTTAGGGCGTGCACCCATGTTGCTGGACAATTCACTGTACCGATCTTTACAACGTTTTGCCTGTTTGACAGGGGGCCACGGGAAGATGGGATAGAGACTGTCATACTAGTTTTATTGTATTATTTTGCTCATTTCAGCGTATGTTGGTTCAAGGTACCGTTGAACTAACATATGCAAAAGGGGAACAAAGCTTATGAGCTAATCACACAATTCGAGGGACATGACTTATAGACTACTTGCCGTACACATTATTATGGACATAGTAAATGTCACGCGCAGGTGACAGGTTGTACCTCACATATCTTAATAATTACATATTTACACCTCTACTATTAATGTATTCAATAAACTGAACTTGGATACGCATCATTCTAATATTTACATCGGACACACAGCATTTCCCGTTTGATCAAACGACAATCATTCAGATTGTGGCCTTGATGTGTTATGTTTTGATTACTTTTGGGTTAACGCGTGTTGAACGCATGCGTTGCGGGTATTTCATCAGGCTAGGTCAGTAAATTGGGGTTAACGGGTTTGAAATTCATGATGCTAGGTTTACTCTCTCGTATTCCCACGCCATGTTTCCCGGAGGTTAAGGTGAACTGCCGTCCGCCTATTTTTCAAAGCATTTGTCCGTACAGTTACCACGACAAAGTTAAAGCATTATGAATTCCGATCTGAAAATATGTAGGAAGAGTCACGTGTGGACTCAATCATACCTGGATTGGCTTTGCCTGTTAGTAGGTCAGCCCTCACCTCTCCAGAGAATGATTGCTTGCTGTTTATTCAATATGAAAAAAATAAAGACGGTTCACCCTTTTATTTCTGCGCCTGACCGGAGTCGGTGATTGTCAATTAGGAATTACTTGCCTTCATCTCCCTCTATTTACCGAGCCATCGCATGATTTGTTTCGTCATCGATTTGAGTGTGATTGGTGACGGTTTGTTCATTCAATCCTCTATGCAAGCGTTCACTCGTTTTACACTCACATATCGCATCGGTCCAACTTGCACATCACTTGCTTTTGCGTCTAACTCATCACACGACGGACATTTCTTAAAATTACGGACAGTGGTGCTCCCACTTGAAAATACTATCCTGACAATTGTACTAGAATTTCCTGAAATTGAATGCCGCACTTCTGCGCAGACCTGAATGCTACATGACAATTTATCGACAACACACGAAATCGATTTATCATGAAATATTGAAATTTATAATAGCACATTGTGTGTTTAGACATGTCACCAACCCAATTGGTCATAGAAATTTTGTATGAAATTTGAAACGGAAAAACAAGACTGTCTGAATTTTTTTACAGAACGGGACAATGAATAATTTTTGGGTGAATGACCTAGTGTCGGATTATTTTTACATCTATCGAGCTCTGCCTCGCGTCAAGGTCTCATTTTAGAATTTCTGTAAATGATATGTGTTAGGCATTTTTCAATCAGTCATCACATTTTCAGTGATCGACTAAATCTAAATTTTTGTCACAAGTTGTCTACGTTCAATTTACACAAATATTGTTTATATACTACAAAAGAGAACTCATATACTACACCGGTGAACTACGGGCTATCTTATTTATCATCTACCTGAATATATTTTATTTGTTTTGTTTTTCATGGCCGTTTTTTGACATATTTTCACATTTTTGTATAATAAATATATATATTTTTTTGGTGCATTTCAAGAATCACTTTCTGCCACCGCGATCCATTTTTCTTGATTTATTTACATGACTACAATTCCGATGAATATTGCTGGATCAACAATTGGATTATTTGAGCGCAGCTAATTGAATTCACTTCGAAATGAATTTTGGACTCATTTGCTGATGAATTCGAGAAACTGTAATTGCTTATATTTTTGCGAACTCTCTAATTTCACTTCTCACGGGAGAACGGCATATTGCGATACATCATACTTGATTTGATGGGCTTCTGATGGGCTTCTGAAGACTCCTGGAGGCTGTGAGGTTACGCCCTCCCAGTGGCACATTTTCTTGGCTACTGTCTTGTTTTGGCAGACGTGATTGACTTTGTCTGTCCTTGTCAATCAGCTGGTCGCGACCGTTGACTATCGTGACGGATGTGGCTGTCCTTTGCAATGCCATGCCAGCGATAGCCCGGTTGCCGTGCTGGCAGGTAAACGGGTTGGGGGTGACATCTCCGTGCTGGCAGCAGGGTGGTGGCCGACACGTTCCTCGCTGGTCGGCCCCTCTGGTCTGCCCGCTGTGCAAGTCTGTGGTTTCCGTTCTTGTCTCATTGTTCATTGTTGTTTTTGTTCATTTTTGATAGCATGGGGCACGAGAGGCAAAGCAAGGGTCTCAACGAGTGCATGTGTAAGGGGACTTAAAGCATTTTGTTTTGAAGTTATGATTTTAATTTGTTTCAAAGAAGTGATGATCTAATTTGTATTACGGTGAATGATTCAACTTTAATTTGTTTGCTTCAACATTCTGCACCGCTGTCCACCAGTGTAGTGTTATTTGTATTCTTTGTATAAAACAAGTTGTTTTATAATATTACTTTGAATTAAGAACAACGCAACAGGTAAACATGTTAACTCTCAAACGAGCAGGATTAATGATTGTGATATAAACAGACACAGCAGAACGAAAGTGTATTTTGTGTGTAATCAAATTGAACAGTAAAAAAGGGAAAAGAAAAGCGAACAGCAAAAAAAGAGACAGAAGCAGCAAAAACCCACCCTGTAGGAGATACAAAACAAGGGACATAAATACTGAGGAATTATTACACGTATCTAAGTATGAACGTATACTACTATTATCTAGCAAAATTATCACACAGTTACTAACAACATATGGAACGCATATAAACGCTGAAGGAAATATTACACGCATATAAATATGATATTATAATACTTGCAAAGTATCACACAGAGTGTTCGATTGCTGCTTACCTCCTCCCGAGCTGTTCTGTTATGAAGTGTGGGGACCTATACAATGTATCCCTGCACTCCAAAAAAAATATGGGAGGGCTTTGTTTATGTATATGAAATGATCCTCCAATAAGAAAACCACTCTACCGTTTGGTCGATCTGAGGGGGCATGTTCTTTTAGATTCATGACTCTCATTGGTAAACACACAAGTTTAGGCTATTAACGGATTTTATTGAGTGCTCCCATCCTTATACAGTTTAAGATAACCCTGAGAGTGAAACACGGCCCCTCTTTGTTACTGGATGCCTTCCACACATGCTGAATCGTCGATTTTTACAAGATGCCCCAAATGACAATACACTTCTCAACGTCTCTTGGTTATGTAATGCCATATGAGGACCAACTGTCGTTTGCTAAACAAACACTTTGGAGGGGAATCGGAAATATGCAAGGCATAGGATTTCATCGTGTAACTTTAGGGTTAACAGGCCCAAACTGCTTCTCGGGCAGTGGGAAAGATTTACGCGATCATAACCAATGAGTTGCATATATAACGTATGAGAACAGGATATAAATAAGGTCCCCTAGCGTGGAAACACTCTAAATATTCCTAACACCACCGACATTCATCTACAATACCACGTATCAGAACACTGATACTAAAATATAATATATATATGAGTTAACTTTAAATAACTAACCTAGGGAGCAAAATCTTATGCAGGTACACTTCTCACAGCTGCACGTAAGGCACTGCCGCAACACCGTGAACGGAGTCCTGAGCACCGTCCGAGGATGCTCTCATTGGCTGGGATGAGGGTGGCTGGGTAACCAACGTGCGAGGCTGCTCACTCATTGACTGATGGGTTACGCAGGGCGGGGCATCGTCAGAGCTCCGCTCACTCATTGGCTGTTGGGTTAGACGGGTGGGGCATCGTCAGGGCTCTGCTCACACCCTATCTCCAGGGCTGTTTCGCAGATAGGATCCCCATGACTTCGACAGCATAACACGTCTTGGTGACATCATGCTTATGTTGAATATCGATGTATGAATTATATCTAACATATGAG